>JAEUWS010000085.1:0-28987 GCA_018524945.1 Podaxis sp. C-F-92630
CCCTTTGCCTCACCTCTGCATGCATCACTACCGCCCAAACCTACATATGGCCCTTCACCCGCTTGCACCCCTCTTCCTTTAACAACGACCGCAACACCTTCCACGTCCTCAACTACTGCGCATACATCGTCCGCCACTGCGACAGCGGCCGCGTCTTCGTCTCCTCCCTCTACGAAGCATGACATGACCCACCCACTTTCTTCTTACTTCATATCCTCCTCACATAACACCTACCTCATTGGCCACCAACTCGTCGGCTCGCCCACGGTCGAAGGTTACATTCGCGCACTACTTGCCGGATGTCGAAGTGTCGAGATCGATATCTTTGACGGGTCCGGATCTACAGACTCCAACCCAGCTTCTTCCGTAACAAGCCCAAATGTTACGGCAGAGGACCCTTTGGCTTCTGGTGCCGGTGCCACTCCCAGTACGAGCGCTAGTGCTAGTGTGGGGTCGAGTAGCGTTGTGAATGAGCCAGTGGTGTTCCATAAACATACCTTGACGACCAAAGTCCCACTGCGACAGGTCTGTCAAGCGATTATGAAGTATGGGTTCATTGCGTCTCCGTATCCTATCATCATATCCGCAGAGAACCATTGTGGTATCGCGGGGCAGGAGATGATTGCGAGGATTATGATAGAGGAATTTGGTAGCGCGTTGGTGAGGTATCCTATTGATGGACCTGACCTTCCGCCGCAATCCCAATCCCAACCGAACGGTGATGGGAGTGAAGATGATGGAGTGTTGGTGAGGGAAGGGAACTGGAAGGGGAAAGGAAAAATTACGCAGCTTCCGAGTCCGGAAGAGTTGAAGGGGAGGATATTATTGAAGACGAAGAATTTGATGCTCGGGACGGCGGATCCCGTGGGAGGTGGGTCGGTGCCAGTTACGTCGAGTGAATCGGATCTTGAGCCGTCGAGTTCGGCGAGTGAGAGTGAGATTGGGATGCTTTCGAGAGGGTTGTATGTGCTGGATAGGGAGAGGAAGGGAGGGAAGAAAAGGGGTGGTGAAGGCGGGGGTGATATTGTTCGTGGTGCGTATACCGATTTCCTTTGTGTTCATTGTACTGATTCATGGCGGTTAGAGGGTCTTATTAAAGCGAGTAGTATGATCCAGCGCGTACGCAGCGTCGGTCGGTCACCTGGTCCATCTATTCCACCACCACCGCCATCCACCGCAACTCCTTCAACTCCCTCTGGACAATTAACACAACAGTCACTCGTATCTTCCCCTGGTCCTCTCTCACCGCCTCTACATCTTGTGACAGGGATGCCGCTTACGGTTCCTGTGCCGGCACCAATACCAATCCCACGTGGACGATCATCAACGTCTGCAGCTCCCCCCTCGTCGTATCCATATACAGGCTCTCACGTCCAGCCTTCATCAGTGCCCTCGATATCAAGCGTCGGAACGTCATCGTCCCCGAAAAAGTCCAGTTCCAACTTTGAGGGTGGCGTTGGAATGACGAGTTCATCATACACCGGTTCGACTTCGATACTTTCGTCTTCGCTCGGCCAGAGTCAAAATCAAGGCGCACAGCCGTCATCCATCTCGAGTACGGGAGGTGGAGGTCCACTTGCACTCGTTCGTAGAAAATCATCACAAGTGAAATCCCCGATTCAAAGATCGAAACCTAAAATGTCGATGGCGCTCGTGGCGCTTCTGGTGTATACGGTTGGCGTCAAGTGTCGTGGGTTCCGGCGGTCGGGACATCTATATCTACATTTGGCGGACGAAACTGGCAGTGTGTCGGATGCCAAGTCGACTAAATCCATCAAGTCCAACAAATCGAAGTCGAAAGGTGGCAAGCGGAGTTTAGATGGAGGTAATGGTGGAGGGGTGGCTGTGGAGGAGGAAGAGGAGTTGTATGCGCCTGAGCATATGTTTTCGCTTTCGGAAAATAGTGCGAATAAGATGTTGAGGACGTGTATGATGGATTTGATTAGGCATACGGAGGGGCATCTTGTTAGGGTTTATCCGAGGGGGACAAGGATGAGGAGTACGAATTTTGAACCGCATAGGTATTGGAGCGCTGGGGCGCAGTTGCTGGCGATTAATTGGCAGACGTTTGGTGTGTTGATTTTTTTGGTTTGTTTTCTTTGGTTTTTGAGATCGACTTATTGGTTTTTCTGCGGATTAGATCTGGGGTATATCATCAACCACGCCATGTTCCAGCGTAACGCGCGGTGCGGGTATGTTCTGAAGCCGCCCCCACTCCGATATCCCTCGAAACCGGAGTATAGTCCCGAAAAGTGGAGGAAGAGACCGCATACGCTAAACGTGACAATTATTTCGGCGCAGCAGTTGCCGAGGGTGAAGGTGAAGGATGGGAGTGGACATGAAGTGCTTGGATTGGATAAAGATAAAGATGGGTATGAGGAGGGGAGGGAGGGGAAGGATAAAGGTGTAACTGTGGATCCGTATGTTGAGGTGACGTTGCATGTTCCGGAATGGACGTACTGCGTCTCGCCCGCCCTTCCTGCCTCTTCTAGCGCCCACGCTGCCATCAACACATCAGCGTCCACCGCTACCGACACAAATCGACCGCAACCGCAAGAACCTCTCCGCTTCACAACTTCTCAACCAAAAACGCTCACTCACCGCACGCAAATCGTGAAAAATAATGGGTTCAATCCGATCTGGAACGAACTCATTCGTATTCCGTTTGATTGTATAGCTCTTCCTGGGATGCTTGAGCTTATATTTGTGAGGTTTGTGGTGAAGCAGGAGGGGCAGAAGGATGATGCGGAGCCTTTGGCGGTATGTTGTGTTTCGTTGGGTGAGGTGCAGCAGGGGTATAGGCATTTGCCGTTGTATGATGCGACGTTGTCGCAGTACTTATTTTCGACGTTGTTTGTGAAGATTAATGTGTCGTCGTGAGTTTGGTGCGGGACGGGTTGGGGTATACCTGATTGGGGATTGGTTTTTTTTGACTTGGTGGACCGTTGTAAATTTATTCATTGAGCTGGCGTAGAGTTTCTTTTTTTGATTTGTAATATACCATGTGTAGCAATAGTGTTCAATAGATTGATATGACAATGCGAGTGTGATGTTGCCCGTCACGACTTAACTTGGCTTCTTTAGATGTTTTAGCACCTATCTGTGTCTTCGTAAGGCGATCATTAAATTTTTTATGATGATACGAGAAACCCGAAATCCAGCCAGAATCTCGGAAGAGACTGTCCTGTTGCCCTAAGCAAGTTTCGGCGGTTGATCCTTAAGGACTATTATTCCATAACAACCTCTTTCGGGTCTACCTACTGAATCGAGGAGATTAACAGTATGTAGAAGACCTCACCTCGAAAACGTTCTCGCTGAGTTGCCAGGAAAACGCAACAACCAGAAGCTCTACCGATTCTTGGGTCTAGCCAGACTCGGACCATTCCGTTGTGCTTCGCTCTAAATCTTTTGCCGTATATAGATTAATCGAGCTCACTGATCTTTGGGGTTGAAGATATGTCTTCGTGAGTATAACTGGAGTGAAGCCCGTCCACCGCGTTGATGTCCCATAGTCAACCATTAATAGATTCTCTCAACTGCATAGGCACTACGGACACGGGGGTTACACAACGACTTATGATACGTCAGAAGCAAGACAGTTGTCCAAACACGCTGCCCAGAAACAAGTAGTCCTAAATCAAAGACGTTACGATACCCGCAGCTACGAGGTACAAGCCGGTCTTCGCAACAGTCTTTACAGCGTCGGATGACTGGGTGCTACTGGCCGATGGGCTAGCCTCCACGGTTCCGGTCCTTACAGCATCTGATGACTGGACTATGTTGCTGACCGATGGGCTAGCCTCCACGGTTCCGGTCCCGCTGGCACTAGTACTCACGGCGCCCGAAGACGTCGCGCCATCAACATTAGTCGATGAATTCGATAAATTTGATGAATTTGTGCCGTCAACTGGTGGGCCAGTTGCTACGGCGCCAGCTCCTGTCAGTACGGGAGTGCCACTGTCTGATTCCTGTGCAAAAATGGATGGTCATGATCAGAAATTGACAACATGCAAAATACCGCATATGCAGAGCTATTTCAGCAACTCACGAGGACTTCGGCTGAGCCAATTTTCTTTGCTGCTGCCACGAAAGCCGCGTGCGTATTTGCCCCATTTAATGGTGCATTGATACTACCGACCATACCCAATCCACAGTGTCCTACCTGTGTACACATCATGTCAACTAAACAGGGAACTCGATGAAAAGTTAAATATAGCTCACTTGTTTGCAATGGTACCAAATGGCTGTTGGAAGAACAACTGTTGGACAGACTTGGTAACTGACGGGATGAAGACTCACGTTTGGTATCTGTGATGTTGATTGTAAAGGTTTTGGCGAGTTGGAGCCCAGAGTCGAATCCTGCAGGGTTGCTTCCGTTGGCCTCGAGATATGTACACGGGTTGGCAAACGACGATTGCGTCACGGAATGAGCAATTTGGCCGCTGCGTGGTCAAGGTAAGAATCACTCGACGTCTGTAAGAGACTGCGAAGACATACCCAGGGAAATGGAAGGTAACGAGGTCACCGACCTTGGCGGTAATATTTGCGGGGCTGAAGACAAATTTTCCGCCAGCAGCTACATCAATCTGGAGTGGGGTTAGTTGAAGAAATTAGCCGGAAATTGAATACCTACATTAATGTGTCCGTCAGTACTCGGCGTTGGGGATGGGGTAGTTGTGGAACCGGTAGTCGTTCGTGTTGCGGAACTGTGATGGGCCACTGCCAGGTGGGCAAGAACCAAGCTCGAGAAAATCTTGAGGATCATTGCTGCTGTTGCAGGTGGGGGGAAGAAGAAAATGGCTCAACTTCTACAAGCTAGACCCTATTTATCCTAAACATGGTGACACGTCTGTCATTGTCGGTGTCAAGTCAGAGATGCGAAGTGTATACCATTATTTATAGCAGATACATCTGGTGTGGACGGAAAGCTCGGTTTAGCTCAAGGCATTTATATCTGCGCAATCTAGAAGGAGCTTGCACAAGACCTGGGACTACTTTTGGCGGTTCTGTGGCCAATGTTGCCCCTAGAATTGCTTGAAAACGGGCGCAACTCTGCCCACGGGCCACCGTGAGACGATGTAAGCCGGTTAGAAGGCCACTAAAGGAATCTATACACCCTGTCATAGCAATCGGATGAATGAAAGTGCTTGGAAAGGGAGAGCGAGCTGGTTTACAGCCAGGCTGAATTACTTGTCTATTTCAGATGAGGGAAGTGCGCGAAACCTTGATAAAAAAGAACAAAAATCACTATAGACTTGACCACCGCAGGGGTCGAACCTGCAATCTCCTGATATCAATGTTAAATCGTAGTCAGACGCGATGCCATTTCGCCAGGCGGCCTATGTCAGTAGCTGGGTTTGAATCTTATTAAGGCCATAATAACGCTCGAAGTAGACCTGCTTGCTGCAGCCATGGCGCCTCTTCCTGTAAGGTCTTGATCTCAGTGTTCGATCATGGATCCTCTGCACTACTTGTTTCTCCGGCAATTCGTCATTCCTTCCCACCCCTTTACGATGCAAAACTTTCATACGACCCATAAGCACTTCATTGAACCACGGAATCAGTTGAATAGCTCACATGTAACGTCTAAAGGAAAGGTGAGACCTAAATCATTGCCAGAAAACACGGAAACAGTCTTACTTGGTCACACGATATGAATATTGTTTTGCGATGAAGCTAATGGTGGATACGGGAAGTGGAAATGTGTTTGGGTCGTCGCTTCGCTATAGCGTCATGCTCCACCGACTAGGCCTTCAGTGGAGCTAATCTGTGGTGGCGCCATGAAATGTCGTGAACCCACTCTTTGAAGGACAGGGCATACTTATGAAACACGCCGTGCCTAAGATACGATCACAATCGGAGCTTAGCCGATCAGCGACAGACTTAACGGCTACGAGCGTTTGCTTATTGAAGAGTATTGGAGTACAGAAACATAGATGGTCGAGTTAGATTTTACCGCAGAAGAGGTCAAGATGATGGATGCTCAACAGTCGACAATGGAACGTGCTGTTCTACTTGATCCTCGGATAGGGAGGTGAGATCGTCCCGTGTGAGAAGACTGACACGAAATTGGCAGGCGTTTCACATTATAAGAACCTGACTAGAACTAAATATATTCTTGTTTAGAGAATGAGAAATGGATATACAATGTCCCTGCAGAAAGGCGCCTCAAGTTAAAGTCCGCCTAAAAAATCTATACGGTGAGGACTGGAGGAACAATACATCTGTACGGACTGAGTAAGCAGGCTGGGTCACTGAAAATCAGATAGAAAAATGGATTGGTTGACTAATGTGCGCAATTCCATTGCCACTCTCTGTCACCAATGTGATCTCCGAAGTCGTCGTGACATCTCAATACAGGTTTCACAACCACATGAGGGACTCCATCCCCTCGTGTCAAATGGACCCATACAAGTTGACATCCTGACGTTGTAAATAGCCTTCCATGAGGGCTTTTAAGAGCCACGGCCCACGGCCAGTCTAAAGTAAAGCAGTTCCCTACCTATCACCACAAATCTCGAAAGGAAGTCTTACTACCTTGAGCATGTCAACTCCATCGCCACAACAGATATCAGGTGCTACATTTATTGGAGGCATATTATCAAGCATGTAGGTTTGCGTTGAATTGACACTCTCCTCAGGTTTAATCAGATCACACACACAGCTTGTATGGTGTCTCATGTGTTCAAGCTTTCACATTCTTTATGTCACCTCACAAAGACACAAATGTTTTCCGAATTTTGGTAATTATGGGCCCATAACAGAGAGTTCTGCGCACTGAAGACTTGCCCCTCCAGGTCCTTGTGTTATTCTTAATTGATACATTTCAGCAGGGAGTGATGATGGATACACTCTATGCTCTTTTCGTCAAGGCCCCTGCCCAAGGGGAACCAGCAGTTCCTTGGTGAAGTTATTTTGCTTCCTGATTTCATTACCACTATGAGTTAATCACGGCTTCGCATTCTCTTTCAGGAGCATGATGGTGAGTTGATGCTCCGAACAGTTTGTCCAGGTTCCCTTAACCACTATATTTAGGCTCAGATAATGTCCACGGTAAGATTTTTCTTATACGGTTGGCTGGGGAAATTGAGGTATCCTGGCCTAGGCCTTTAGTGATAATCTAGTCCGGGCGTATGTTGACCTGAGGTAATTTCACAGGAGCAGCATTTTCTGACAATCCAGTTGCCTTATTACCAGCATATATCTTTACCGAATCTGGCGCTGTAAGTGTCCTCAGCTCATGAATTCCACTGCTCTGACCGATTGAAAGTGAGTGGGAAGCTGATATACCTCGTACCAATGGTGGGCTTCCTTTGTTCCATTGCGAGCTGTAGAACTGACATCTTAGGCTTTGAAAAGGCTGTCCTCATCTTATACCATGCAGGTACCTAGTCATTACTTTGCTACTTGTATAGGTTGCTCTCATGCAGGGTCAACACAGGTGCAATAATTGGTGTGTTGGTCGCCCCCACATGAGGCAACTTCAGCCATCTTACCTCATTTATTCAACTGCTTAGCGCTTGCAATGCCCCAGTTGGTTTTGATACTAGGTTTTTACTGATATATAGGTCAACTACTGCCACAGGTTTATCAACAACACAACTGCTAGACTAGCTGATGTCGACTTGATTAAGGTACGTTTGGGAATCTCTAGTTTGACTATGACTAAGGGTACTTTGAAAGATCATTCTGTACCCGGCCTTATTATCTGCATTCATCCTTGATGTCCTAATTGCAGCTTGCTTGTGCTTGGAGCTGTACAGAAACCGCTCTGGTATACAAGGGTATGGTGTTTATTCCTACTGCAACTAGTGATGGGCTCATAAGAACATAAGAACCAATTCTATGATCAACACACTTTTGAAGATGTCAATAAACACAGGCTTGCTACTGAGGTGAGTCTTCCCCAAAGTTTTGAAAGGCCTGTGAGGACTTTTCCTCATCTCGGAGAAAGTCTTTCTGCCTTGGGAGTTCTTATCTTGGTGAGGTGATTTCCGTACAAGATCTCACCCTTTTGCTGATATGGTAGTAGTTTGCGTTGGCACCACACAGTACTCTTTTTACTGCACTATTTTATCCGAGCAGCAAATGTAAGTAATTTCGCGTTTCAAAGAAACAGATAGGCATTGACCTTGGCACAGTCTATATCAACACTCTCCTCGCAAACCTAAATGCTCGCGAATTCATTCGTAACCGTGCATTTAGTGATGTCATAACCAGTTCTGGAATGGAGGTTGGCCGCCCAATGACGGCGGTCCAACTTCCAAGTCTATCTGAGCCTAGGAGCAATAAAGAGCATTTGGCTCGTTGACTTCATCTATCCCAACACATCGTTCGCCCAACCGGGAAGAACCCCCGAGAATGGAGCGTGAATTAGCTACTGGTTCGGTTATGCGATGCAGAGAACTTATCCAGGAGTTGTCGGACTTTTCTTTTTCTGACATCCAGTGAGAATTGTAACTTGAGTAATAGTCATATAATTATGCCAGAAAAAGACCAGTTATGGAGGATTGATTAAACAGTGCAGGAGGTTTTAAAATGTGATCCGGTTCCCATCTCGCATTTAAAAACAGGGGTCAAATCAGCAATCTCTTGATGTCGATCACCCAGAGTCAGACGCGATGCCGTTTCGCCAGGCAGCCATAGAAGTATCTTGAGAGAAAAAATTTGGGGCATGGCCTGTGGCATTGAATTGTCACGGCTGCATCAGAGAGTGTGATGGAGGGTGACTTGAACACCTTCCCATATCGCTCTCTACACCTTCCCGCATCGCTCTCTACACCTTCCCGCGTCGTTCCCTACGACTTCTTCATATTTTGCCGAGATAAAGCACACACAAGAGATAGAGTATGCATCAAACATGATTATATATCTCCTTTTGAAGAATTTGGGTGAAGGCATGTTCATCGGCGGCTGTCGGTAGCATATTCCCCTCCCTCAGATTATTTAGGATTGCAATTTGTCGGCATACTCCGCCTTGGCGGGGTGGACCAAACAGAAAAGAAAACTCAGTTCCGAATAAGTAAGGGTCTGACACCAGGCAAAATAATAGCTGGCTGCATCACCGACCATGGCTACAGCTTCGGTCCCTCTATCAGGGACTTCGGCCTTGCGCGCATCAGGTCCCGTCCTACCAACCTCACCAGGGGAGCTGCGCAACCTCATAGTACCAAGTGCATCATTTCGTTGAACATAAAGAAGAGAATACACGTATAATACCCAAGATTCACTGTGCCTCGGGGCAGGTGACTTGGCTTTGAGAGCTCCTTTTCGGGGTTCAACCTTAGATTGGGCACCAATCACGCCCGCTGTTTTGAGCATAAATTGCATAGAGTGCTTGAGAATCGTGTTCACGACATCGGGCCCATCAATTTACTGGTTAGCCTTGAGGTTCGATCTTCGATGCCTGAGAGACTTCACCGAATGACAAACTGAGTCCTGTTTCCCCTGAGGAACTATAGAATTCCGAAGCTAGTGACCTCAGTTCTGCCCCCACTTGCGAGTTCCAGCATGCCCTCCACCTCTGACACTGTAGAAGTCCTAGCATGCTTCTGTCTTACTCCTTTATTCTCGAATTACTTAGACTTTCCATATCATCGATTTAATAGTAGTCCTTCTCTGGCCTTTATTCAAGGATCTGCATGGATGCATTCTCACACTTGCGTAGCGGCATTCAAACACTGACGCGTACTTTAGTTATGTACAGGGCGCTTGGGCACTCCAGGTCCCACGGGTGGAGAGCTGTGGAGAGCCTCCGGAGGGAGTACTAAGCCGGTAGTACTATTGGTGGCCCGTACCTCGGATGGGTCCAAACCTCGGATGTCACATCAGTCACGACATTCCCGCCAGCTCATTTGACGGGGGCTTGCTCAGCAAACGTGACAAAGAGTGACTTTGAGCCCGCAGTCGCTCTCCTCATCCGCTCAAAGTCTCCTTAGACAAGTAATCGCATAATGCACAGAATAGTTGGAAGATGTATCACATGGGGTTTCAAGAAGTTTTATGGAGTATGAGGCAAGATGCAAATGTTCGTCCGAGGTTCGGGCCCATCCGAGGTATGGGCCACCAATAGTATCTTGTGCGGTGTATGTTGAATCTATCGCACCTTGTTCGGTTTGGACCTTTTCTTTTCGGTTTTGGTCCATACTCTCCCCTGGGAGTCCCCTGGGAGAGGGCACTTAGTCGCTTACGCTCATCCCTCGTTGTGTAAGTAGCTTGTACTAGTGGTATGAAACCAAGCCCCACTCAGGAGTTTGACTTTTTGTTGCACCCAGTGATCCTCATTTGTTATAGATTTGCCATCACCGGCGGCACCGGGAAGCCAGCAAAGATCTTAGATCATCATGTGCTTCATCAAGGGTTACTATACGTAGTCTTCCTCATCGCGGCAGCAGCTCATTGGGCTCATTGCGGGCCCCTTCCCAGCCTCACCTCGCTATTACAAGTAACCACAATTATGAGTTGGGGTTGTTAACGGTCACTTGATATAGCCCTACCGTAATTGCAACAGCTTTTGGAACCCGATCGGGGAAACGTGGACCTCTAGAAGAGCTTGAAGTCTCTAGAAGACCACCGGCTTGCGACCGCCAGTGCCAGCCCTCTATACAGTACGTGCTCTGTATCACTCTGTGTACGCAGAACTCCTGCCCCCCTTATCTGCAACATGTGCAGGAGTGTGGCAAATGTCATGGCTGATCGGCATGAGAGACTGAGCATGTCCTATGGGTACATCCATAGCTGAGGACATGAGGCCTCATCCTCGGTCTTGTTACCCGGGGCCTTAGCATTTCCCACCCCTGTCATAAATCCCCGCGAACCTGGCGCAGTATTGCCTTGAGGCGGAGCTTCGTCTATTGTCGAATTCCGAGCCCGACCTTGTGTCTAGAGGTGTGGACCTTTTGTGTGGCTGTTGATTGCGAGCCTAACTCTACTACACGACTTGGATGATGTACTGCAAAGAACAGCCTTGACAGAGCCCGGCCGTATCCCGGATTTCGTATTTCTGAGTCTGAGCTTTATCTTTGGTGCAATCGCTGTTCCGCAGGTATGTATTCATCGTGCTCTCTATTGAGAGGTAATCCATTCGACATAATGAAAATCGCTGCCGAGGGCCCTAGATGCCTTCTATTCCCAACTGTCCCGCATTGATCGCCAGTTATTACCTTCTTGCAGAACTTCCACTGCCACTATATAGCCTTCCGTCAACAGAACTGTCGGGCTAGGGCAAGAATGAGAAGGTTCGAAGGGATATCAATCATGTGCCGGTAGGCTCGAATCAACTGACGTTTCGAAGCCAGATGTATTCAAAACGAGGCGCTATTCTATCTCGCGGACCAATAAAAGACCGAGACTTGTGTAGTCCACCAGTCACCTACGCAGGAACGCTACTATAAGCTTCATGTACTCGCAAGACTTCATTGACCACTCTGATTCTTGGTTCATTCTGTGAGTGAGATCTACTTACCATATCCTGCTCTTTAAGTGCTTACCTCCCCGAGTAGTATCTTGGGGGTTGGGGGTTCCGGGAAGAGTACGGTACGTTAAAAGCTGCAATCGAATACTACTGGTCTCAATTTCCTTTAGTTTATCCGCGAGCTTGTGGAGGATAAGGAGTCTGTCTTGATCGGCGACGGAGTCGAACCCATAACGAAGACGATCCACGAAAATAGCGTCTCCTTCAGGGGAAAACGACTCATTTTGGTCGATACCCCAGGTACAGATTGCACGAAAGACATCTTAGACGACATCCAAGAATGGATGGGCTTAAGAGCAATCAGGTCCGCCATATACGCATCCATTTCCATGGAAGATGCTCACTCCTCATAGTTTCGATAGAATTTACGGGCTTGTTTTCCTGCATCCCATTGGAATGAATCATGTCGATGTTCGGGGGACTCAACGAATTCTTGACAAACTTCTTGGCAGTGGCAAGGGTTTCCTTTATCGCCGTGTAATGCTGGCCACAAGTCTGTGGCCTACTAGCCCGATATCTGATGCTTTGATGGCGGAGTACACCCACCGTGAAGCCTCACTGCGGCGTGATTCATGGGGCCGGCTGACCGAAAAGGGCGCAATAGTGCAACGATGCGATGGAACCTCCGCTAGCGCTGAGAATATCATGGGGTCGCTGTTGGAGGTGGGCTTCTTTAATTTAGACCATACTTATCCGGATGCTGAACGGGCTTTGATTCGTTGAGGCGCCGGAACCCGACCAGGGAGCACGTGCGAGAGTACGAGATGGGGCAGTGGCGCCGTAAGCATATGCCAATGGATTTTTTGTCCTGTCCCTGACCTACGAATTACTAAGGAGCCAATGGACTTCCCCGAAGCTACGCACGCCACCATTCATGGTATTATCCTAATTCACTCCACTCTGGCCATTTGCTCAACCATGATTCGTCACATGCCAGTCACTCCGTTCACTCTTTAAATCACATACTGAGAAACATATTATTGTGTATGTTCTCCTTCCGTGCAAATAGTCTCCTCCATTGACTTGAATATAAAGCCTACTTGGGCCTACTGGCTCTGGGAAAAGCACCGTAGGCTCTATTATATTTCCGGGTGATCGCATAGCTGACTTGCGAAGTTTGTCGCCCATGCCACCGGGAATGAAGTCAAAATCGGAAAGCAAGAACAAGGCCCGCTTACTCCTTGCACAACACGTTTAGGGATATACGAGGCGAGGCTGCCATCAGGCAAGGTGGTCATCATCGATACCCCAGGATATGACGTCGATGGTGATCCGAGTCGAGTCCTAGAGCTACTTTGTGAATGGTTCAGCGCGCAGAACCGGTAAGGACATTGGTTTTGCAACCCATACAGATATCTGACCTACCCTGGAGCTGGAATTGTATCTTGAAGAGAAAAGCAGTTGCCCCCACCGCATTTTTGTTTTTCTTGCGCATTACGGACTCTCGGATTTCTGAGGTAACCAGGAACCATATCTACACCCTTGAGAGAGCCTGCAACGAGGAGAACATGTTAGGAAGGGTTCGAATTGCAACAACGATGTGGCGCAAGGTTGGCAACATGGAATTAGCTGAAAGGCGAGAGATGGAGTTGGGGAACGTTACGGGGGTGACAGAGTCCTGCATTAAACGATTCGAAGTCACCAGAGACTCGGCTCTGGATATCCTTAACCTTCTTGTTCAGGGTGACGTAGTGAAAAGGGTTCCCCTTCCGCCTGTTCTTCGTGATCGTTCGGAAGACCCAGATGGCAGAATGCCCGTTCTCCGGTGACTGATGGTTTAATTTTACGATACGTTGTTAGGAGGACATATCTCGTTCTTAAATGTCAACAAGGGACTGATGTGGAGAAAAGTATCCATGATCTACAAGTGCTGAATACGAACATGGAGATATCTCAAACAGCCGCGCGAGAAGCCAACTTTTTTCCAATATCTCCTCGCACTACCTCCCCCTGAGCGCCGCAGAGTATGTGCGCTTCTCTGGGCTTCCTTCAGCATAATTTATTGTCTCCCACTCATCAAAGTCAATGTCCGTATCTTGGTCTTCCAGCACGATGACATCCTTGACCCTCTTTACGACCTCAAACTCCTTTGCAACACCTTTTTACGAAGGCAAGGTTTCAGGCGAAGAGCCTTGCCGTGTAACTGAGGAAGCCCGTACCTTTAGCTTTGGCAGGCTTCGCGATAGCCATCAGATCAATCACCATCGTCTTCTTCTCCTGCTCGACTCCATCATCGTCGTAAACCTCGTATTCGGGGTCGTAGATGGTGTGGCTTTGGGCATCATTAAGTTGGTCACCAATCATATTGCGCCGTGCAGGGCGATCCGGATAAGTGGGTAGATTCAGCATGGAACGGTGAGAGCGCGTTCTTTGGACGTCCAGTGTCCTTGTGAGGACGGACGCGAAAGAAGTTTGTTCCTCAGCAGCGCGTGCTCGAATAGCCTATATAAAAAAGGATTTGTATCAACAGTCTGAGGCTTGGTCAATAAACGTTTCAGACATACTTTGTTGAATGCCTTGCGTTTTGAGATCTTCTCTGGGCGAGTCATCGTAGATTAAGAAGTGCTAAAGTATACGCTTGGAAGGTGTGTAGTGTTGGGTGTAGGTAGGTAGGTAGAAATAAGTTACGGATGGTGAGGAACCCAGGTTCCTGGTATCGCTTGTGTTACTTTGGAGCTCGTAGCTTGGACCTGCTTAGACCGTGGCATCGGTTTATATGCACAAGATCCGGCTCCGAGTCATAGCGCAAGAACCGATGCAATGAATCATATTAACGTCATTAGTAACACTCCGTTGTCATCATGTATTGGATTGACATGCTTGTGAAAGACCCTGCGGGCAGTGACTTACATCCTTTGCGGTGAATGAGATTAACAACTGAAGCATTACCATTATGCCAGCTGGGGGATTCCTGGACCTGGTTACACTAGATATCGCTCAGGAGTCGGCCAGACCCGCCATGTGTTCTAATGTCGTCGATTGTTCAGTCGTTGGAATAAGAAAGGTGTACCGAGGCCAGGCAACGACGTTCGCTGCAGAGCTAGCGGAAAGAGTGGAACTTGGGGCAACGGGCAATGTCCTTAGTCACATAACCTCAAATACCGGCAAATACTTGGTACAGACCCGGAAAATTCCGAGACGGAGTCGGCTACCGAACGTATCATGATGCGGTCCGGGCAGGCTTGGTCAGCACAAGAAACATAGACAAGCAAACATCGTCGATTCACCGAATTGGAATTTGACACTACAAGAAATCAGGCGACATAATATCTCAAAGATTACAAGGCCGATTAGTTATCTCTTTACTTTGCTACACCATCTCTTTTTGACTGATCAAAACCTATGTGACGTCGGGCTTGTTTTTTGGCCGTTTATGCTGTCCACGACGAGACTCCGTTGGGTATTCACATTTGAAGAGGCGCCGCGCACATTGACTAGCGACAATGTCAGTAACGCGCATCAGCAGCGAGACGCAGCTACTCACTTGCAGGTTTGATCTGGATTCGACTCTGACGGTCGACCACAGGCAATCTTGCGTTCGCGGCAAAACAGGCAGGCTAGACCAAGCTTCTTACTAGGCATCGTTCCACTGGAACTGGTGCCTCCGCCTCCGTTAATGACGCACGGAGGCGGGATCTGCTTTGGGGGCAGAGATTTGATGGCCATAGTCGGCTTTGCTCCAGCAGGGAGGGGAGTTGGCGCACAAACTCGAGAGGTCGCTTCATCCTTCTCTCCGCTTGATTGAATGCCTTTCCCTTCCGCCGCTGGTTGCTTGCCATACCACTCAACGGTAGAAACCAGGGTACCTGTAATAGCATCAGGAATTTCGAGGACCCTCTTGTAAAGTTTCTCTTTCGCCTTGGTCGCGATCTTCTCCTTCCTGCGTCGTTCAATCCCGATTGACCGTTTCCCTTTGGACTGGCTTGCGTCGTGCTGTGCTGAAAGAGCCGCCATGTAGGCGAGATTAGCCGACAGTTCCGAGTAGGACGAGTGCTGGCATGGCAAGAGAGAGGTATATGGTATTAACGGGGGAGTTGATGAGCGTGGTATGACAGCCATCGGCTCAACGTCAGAGGTAGAATGATGGGGAGCTGGTATCACGGGATCCTGGTACGGCTCCTCGGAAGTAAGCGCCAAAGCGCGAGCTTCTGGTGCTTCCGGGACAGATGGTGACCAGGTCAAGTCGTAGTGACTCGAGCCTTGTATCGCATATGTGGTTCCGGAAATCTGTCCAGGGAGATAATCATCCTTTAACCGAACTATTATCTGAGATATCAAATGCCTGCCGAACAGGACACTCACTATATGAGATTCCAGGTGTTGATGTACGTCGCTAGCGTCTCCATCCTCAGCCCACAGTCTCGGTGAATTTTGAAAGGTAGGATAATAGGCATTTTGACTCGTGCCATCGAAGCTAGCGCCATCCGTGCAACTGTAATGCTCCCCGGTTGCATCGTAACTGTAAGTGACACCGCCCCGGTCAACGCCGCTCTGGAAGACGAAAATCAATTCCAGCGAAGTGGCGATTTCGGGGAAAGGAACGCTATACCTGACGATCCCCAGTCTGAATGGATGGGAGGCACATAGATTCCTCAGCATGGTCGTTCCAGAAACTGCTTCCAACGAAGCTGCCTCCACTAGCATGGTGGCAAAGCGGGACTTCCATAGTGCACCGGTGCTTTGGAGAGGTTCCTCTTTACAGTTGATGGTGGATGCTCGCGGATCCGGGGAAAAACGGGAGAGAACAAGATAATAAGGAGCGGCTTAGGCCTGGTAAGAGGAAATTGGAGTGCACCTTGGCTGCATGAATATATAAACACCCAGCAGTGCGAAGCTAGCCGCTTCTGCCACGAGGCTGTCATTTAAAGTCGCATTTACCCCAGAACATCATCATAAAAGTGGATAGAGAACGGACTGTGGCGACGAATCAAGCGCTCCAGACAAAGAAGAGCTACCCATTGTCGACCCCAGACTTTATTCCGCGACAGGAATTCTACCAAAGCAACTTTGGAGAATCAATACCGTTTTGGGGTAACTGACTTCTTAACCGTTATCTCGATTACGCAACTGATGGAGCGCCGCAAGGTGTACAGGTTATCATAGCCCATGAAGCTACCGTAATTCAGGAATGAGTGTATTGAGTACATTAATGAGTACCTCGAGGCTGCTGTTCCAACCAGGTATTCAAGTGATCAACCATGTGCGCTGAACCCGAAATTTAGTGGGAGGAAGGATGAGGCCTTGGATAGATCTGGCAGGGAATCAAACAGAACGAAAAAGGGTGGGACAGCACCCAAATAGGATGCACAGGAATGGGCAAATATCACTGAAGAGCTATAGAGGAATACTCTAGGCTTCGGATCGGGCAGCACCACAGGCGCAACTGAGACATGAGGAGTGACAGTCTCCCTTCTTGAGCGTCAAGATGATAATATCAAGCTGCCGGTTGTGCAACAAGGCATCACTGTTGAGTTCACAAACGCATACCAGGCCCGATGTCGCCCCAGATTCCATCTCTTCGATACGATGGAGGGCCAGTGTGGGGAGAAGGAGATTCCGCAGCATTCAGACCAGCCATCGAGCCGCTTGAAGATCTTTATGCTGGCGAGGATTATCCAAGCTCGAAGGCCAGTAGCTCGAGTTTAGAGGCCTCAGATCAGCCACCTCAAGCCGGTCTCCACCCTTGCGAGACATCGAGGCTAATTCGCTACTCCGAGGAACCACCCGATTCGAGACAATAAGGCCACAACCCCATTAACATTTGTACGTTCGCGTGACATGAAGCTCCCATGTATACCCCTCTGCTCAACGCTGCAAGGGAAGAGTTGCCAAACAAACTATATAGTTCAAAGTCAGCGAAGGATACCGTAAGGGATAATCCAATATTCCTCAACCATGGCTCGAGATGTCAAGAGCCTCTTCGAAGTGCGGTATAGCTGGATGATGACCTAAGGCTCCCAAACTTTTATTGTCCAATCCTATTACGCGCTGAAGGGGATGCGAAGAACAGTGAATCTTGTGCGGTTATGAGCGTTACACCTAACTACGAGGTACGGGGGATACCAAGAAACTGAGAATGCGTATATCTCAAAATGTGAGGGACAGGCCACAGCAACATGGATAAGAAAAGAGAAGTTCTAGTGTAAAGTGTTAACCGAACCTTCCACGAAGTAGTCTCAAGTCACAACCCAAATTCGACTATCTTTCCTCGGTTCGCCAACCGGTTTGAGTTTTGGGGCGTGAACCTGAAACAGGGTTCTGCCCTCAACCTACATTCACATTGAGGACGCAGGGTTCCCCCCCGCAACCCATGTACAACAAACACCTCTCATGTAGTGCGAGGACGCAATCTGTGAATACCGGAGCTTCTCCTGGGAATGGTGAAATGTTTCGCGGGTATCGATCGCGCTCTTCTCTGGATCGCCGTGTCTTTCATTTCGCGTCAATTCAGTGTTACGCTCGCTCGGCTTCAGTCGCCCATATATATTGAACGCCGGAAGGTCCACTACGCCAAAAAAGGTAGACTTCATTCGATGGATTGAAGATAGTGTGCCACGTTGAAATAACTGGCAGGGACGATCGAGAGTGTTTTCTATGGAAGACGCAAAGGATACGGTGAGAGTTGAGTTTGAGACGTGCGGTTTGTGCCAACTGAATTGTTCTCGGAGCTCATTGGAGTGTGAATCAGCTGACCATCTGTGTTTGGGTTGCTCAACGTAACCTTTGAAAAATGTCTCTGCTTATGGATAGTCTGGAAGAGATGTGTGGCTTTAGGGCTCGCTTGACTTTTTAGTTGGCGCAACGATGCTGGTGTGATGATAGTTAGATAATGCCGTAAGAGTGTATTGTACATGAGTTGCTATCCTCTCACTCGATGTCACGTATCGCCATTTGCACGAACAAAGTTGAAAACATATGTTGGGAGAGTTGCATGTCATACAATGGCAGATGACGATAACCTGTATTTCATCCATGTGTCATCCATCAGGACTCAAAAAAACCAGCTTCTGACAAAGAACGTACCAAACTCGACAGTCCCCAACGGCGCACAATATATCGCGATCGGTTCGTTATCGTCACTCGTTCCTTCCTGCCTAACCGCAAACTCTACAAAAATCAAGTTACGCATGCCACCCTCCGGACCACCAACGCAGTCGAACGGGATTGAAAGCGTCTCTTGCCACACTGGGTTGAACCCATTGTTCTTGATGACGCGGGTTGCGAGCGACACGCGTCTGGCGGCGGAGGTGGTAGAGGCACCAGAGGCTGAGAGAGGCAAGCGCTTAGCATCCGTCGCTGGTTTGTACTTGTACGGCTGAGAGGAGGGAAGGAATGGTGATGTCGTCCAGTCCGGAATGTGGAGTGTCACTTCAACGTAAGGATCAACGATAGAGTTCCCAATGATTTCTTGGCCGGAGCTGTCACGGGGACGAGGAAGCTGCTGAGCGGATATAATCTGCGGAGTTCAGGTTAGTATTGAATTTCATAGAAAAGCGGTGAACTCACTGTAACATCGAAGAAGTGTCGCGTGTGCTTATTCAATAGTTCTGCCCCTTCTGACCTCAACGCAAGTGGCTTGAGTACATACCCACACCTCCCATTCCGCTGGAACATCGCTTGGTTAATCGTATACCCCAAATCTACTTTACGTTAACCATACTCCTCTCAATCTCCAACAACCGCATTGAGCACTTACCAAATGTTTGCCAATTGATCGCTACAACCTGAGCGCCAGCAGCCCAGTATCGATGCGGCTCATAATTCGTCGAGTTAACCCTTGTTCCCTTTGGATAAATCCTCACGAGATTCTTCTGCGTGTGCATAATTAGCTCCCGCAACACCCCACTGGCTTTCATCAGCCGGTTGACAGCATTCTCGGACAACGAGAATATATGCTCGGGCTGGTATTCAACGCCAGCTTGAGGCCCTACACCGTGGCATTTGACACCGACAGTGTAGACGAGGAGCGAGATGAGGCGGAAAGACATCTTAGGTTTGGTTTTTTCGAGGGAGGTCGAGCTAGAGTCATTGGGCGGGCTAGTGCCTGGGGAGGACGTCTTACCACGGAACTTGCGCCATTTGGATTTAAGTTCTTGACGCAGACCACCATTGCCGCCGCTGTTTTCCGAGGCTGATGAATCGGAGGAGGTCGTGAAGTCGAGGATTGAGGAGAGGCGCTCTTGACGGGCCTGTTCGCGCTGGGCTTTGATCTCTGCGAGCTGTGCAACGACGTATTGATTCTTAGCCTGAAAGATAGATGTTTTAGGACTTAGGTATTTAGTAAGGACAGCTGTGACGTGCCTTTAGCAGGATTTTGCCTTTGAGTTCTTCGGGGCTAGGGAGCTTTTCCAACTTCGGCCGATTCTCCACTGGCGCCTGTACGAGGGCATCGCCGAAGATTTCTGTCATAATATCCACCATCTTTTCTTGTTGACGGAGTCCGCAGTGTACTTCGGCAGATATTAAAAGAGGGTAGGGAGACGTGACGAAGGCATACTTCGAGATAGCGTGACAGATGTCGCGAAGAGAGACCTTGGAGGTGAAAGTTTTGCCATGGTAGATCATTGGTTCGTCATCACCATCGTATATGTCCACTGTTTAGCCGATGAGAGAAGAAGAGATGAAAAGGAAAGGGGTACATACACTCAACACTACGGCAGCTGTGGAGTAGCGCCCGAATATAGCCTTCGATCGTACTAACGCCAACTAATTGATGGCCGACGAGATAAGTGTTGTGTGACGAAGATATATAGTAGTCGGACAAGGGCCGATTCATGTCTTGCCAAATAGGCATTCCATGCTCGGAGAAGGCGACGTTGTCTGGTGAAAGCAGGAAAGAGGAGAATTGAGTGAGAGATATGGAAATATCGTCTGAGAATTTCTCCGATTGAGTATATGTCATGAAGATAGACTTGAGCTTCTCGTCCGACAGAGATGTCTAAGTAGTACTTTAGAAAACTATCAAGATTCTCGTCGGGGGGAGACGGACCTTCTGGGTTTCGATCATGAATTTCTTGAATGCCACGAAGTCGAGCTTTCCGCCCTCGGTTGTGGTCCCTACCCTCCCATATATCGCGTTCAGTTCGGGACGATATTTGAGATCCCTTATGAGGGTTTGATAATCTTGAAAATCTAGATATCCGCGTTTTTGGGAGTCGGCTTGCTATGTGTTTGGTTCTTAACTGGGTGGTTCAAGAAGGGCTAGCAACCGACAACTCACCTGGAATATCTTTTCTAGCTGGGGTTTTGATAAATTGATGTTCAGCCTCTTGCAGAGCCTCTCCACGTCATCGAAGTCCAATTTTTGGTCTCCCTCCTCATCCGCTCCTTTCCAATACTGTCTCTCCCAGACTGTTTGCCTTAAATCGACATTACCGAGTCCCGTCATCAATCCTTGTCTGATCGCGTGCAGCTTCCTTAGGGCAACCTCCCAAAGTTTAAACACGTCGCGAGTATCAGCGACCATATGGAGTGTTTTATACGTCCCATCGACGATATAGATGACAGTCAGCCAGCGAGATTCCCAGTCTTCCGGTGCAGAAAACTGGACGCGATAATATGACGTATTTGCGCCCGTTCGAATTTCTTTGATAGATTCGATCGGTACTTGGAAGCGGTCAGCACAGAAGGAAGAGGGTCAAGAGGATGTGCCACTTACCGATACCGCCCTTCCTCGATTTATACAGAATCTGTCCCTCGTCAGGATCGAGTCTAAACACGACTCGCCTCTGCTTCTTTTCTGAAATCTTGATCATCTCCGTGCCCTTCTGCAAGGGCTCTGGTATTGACAAATCAGTTCCATCCGCAGCGGTGTACGGTGGTGGTGCGTGCCCAGATTGTTCGGATGGTGGCGGCGGAGAAGGTACTGATGAGAGCGATGCGATGGGAATTCTAGCGGAGAGACGTTTGGCTTTCTCGGAGACCATGTCCTTTGCTTTATGGATGGAAGGCATGAGCAAGATAGAGTCAGAGTTATACAATAGCAATAGCCCTAGTCGTCATTTCTAGCCTAGCCCCTGTACACAGCACCGCCCGTTGCCTGCCATCACTGCTCAACCACGTGATCGCGATATATTAATTCATAAACATTACACGCGGAACCCTATCAGCGCACCATAGATTCTTTCAAGTATGTAAGTACAAATACAGGTAGTTTACATAACAACAGTATACGCAAGCGACCTATCTTCTATTGTGTGCTAGGTCCTCCTTAGTGGAGCCCGTCCAGCGTTCGTCTCGCGATACTAAGGAGCCGCATGCGGGAGAGCATCCAAATCCCTTTGGCTGGAGGATTTGTGGGCGAGGGATTCCCCAAAGTCTGCAGAAATCGATTGCGAAGAGATATCTTTCGTTTCGTCCCTCTCAGAGGGTGCCTCGTCAGCTCCTTTGTTAAGCCCCGAACGAAGGGGCGTTGGTGATTGCTGCTTCGTCTCTTCCGGATCCACTCCCGTCACCGTTCTCCAAAACTTCCTCATGAATGGAATAGGGTCCGGTCTATGCCTGCGCGGGCTGCCTCCGACATATACACTTCCAGAGTACTTTGCGTGCGCGAGCACGAAAGGCGGGAGATTTGCCATACCCACTTTCACCGAGATCGTTGCGGATGGCGAATCCTTGGCCCTGTCAATGAGTATAGTAGTGATCCCACTCCCATGAACAGCAAGGACGACCATATCGTTAGGACGACTCGTCACTAACGCTTTGGTAAACATGCCTGTCCCAAGATCGATGATAGTGACGGGATACGGTTTAATCGGCTGTCCCGGGGCACTCGGTCCGAGCAGATAGGGAACGTCCCACTGCGGAATAAGCTGTCGCGAACCCCATTCTACCCCCTGAGTGAAGCTGGGATCCTTGAATTTGATGTAACCGTAGGGGTCGCGATTTGGGACTTTGTGGTCTTCAATGACGATGATCGAGTTCTTCTCGATGTAGATTGTACCGGCCAACAATTGGAGAATGGCATAGAACATATGTGAGACAAAGAGGAATATGGCGATGCCGACAGAAGGCTTGACAGGCGTTACTGCCAGGCCAATGATAGCGATGACCCACGATGTCAGATTACCCCACCACCTCAAGCTCTTCATCTCGGGATGATAATCTAAACCCCCAGAGTCGCGCTGTAACATATGGTCAAGCTCAATGGATCTCGGTCCCACGAGACAGAGCACAGGGGTGGAAGTGTTGGTTTCATAGTCGCGGAACCGTATCGGTATTGCCGTGGCCAGCGGCTCCAGTCGCTCGCAACCTTCCCGGGGTACGATAGGTTTCCCCCACCATCTATATCCGTCAACCTCTGGATCCGCAAGCCTGCATACTGCAGCAAGCATGGCGGCGTTATAGTAGCCCTGATTCAACTCCAACAACCATGCCAAATCAGCCCATCCGCTAACCCCACGAAGATCGGCGATATGGGATCGACGAGGCAAAAGTCCGTTCAGCGCCTTGCCCAGCAAGTTATGCGTATGATATTCCGCCGCTTCATCTCGACGGATGGCTTCGACGACAAGAGAATGGATGGCAGATTGCCACGTGACCGTACCGGAGTTTGTGGCATGCTGCATGATGTTGTATAGATGCCACATCTTGACCTCCGCGGCACGAGCCTGCATGTCCATGCGAAACTCCTGGCCAGAGATAGCGGTCATGACACTGACAGGTCTGGCGTCCCTGTCGTTCGACTTCGACTTCTGAACCCTTGTCATGCGAAGGACCATGGGGGTGTTTAGGATTTCGCCGAGAGTGAACAAGCGCTTTCCCCACCGACAGTCAATGCCAGTATGATCGCAGTCGATGACATGACGGAAGACGACCACCTTCCTTGCGCCTCTAAAGATATCCGCGAGCTGACCGAGCTCCATATGCCTCTGTTTCTCGATGTCTTCCCCCTGTAAAACCGCATCACTCGAGAGGCAAAATTCATCGAGCCAGATGTATTCGTATCCGTCAGATTCGCCCCTCATTGTCTCCCGTGCCTTGGCGTACTCGTCCAATAACGCCTGAGCGATCTTCCGGCGGTCCTTTAGGCTATACTTCCGCGTGGAGTTGGGTGGTTGGGCGTCGAATACCAATCCAGACTCGGAGGCCAACTGCTCAGCACTCTGCATAGCATAGCTAATAGCAATGTACCCTTTGTCCTGAATGTGTGCCTGTAGTTCACGGGCCTCCGAGCTGAGCATGATGTGGTCAGAGGGCGATCCGGGATTCCTATGTTCGTAGCGGACTTGGCGTTGGGCCACGATTTTTGACCCTTCGAAATGCACTTCCAATAACCACCTGGGCTTATACCCCGTCACCGCATACTCTCCAATTTTGGTATTGGCACCTGGGCCTGGTACCTCCACGAGCATTGCATCGGGCGTCTGCGGCCATTCGCGACTCCATGAAAACCCTTTGAAAAAGCTCCTCATTATTCTTATGTCTGGGAATCGCATCCTGGTCCACACAAAGGAAAAAGCGAGTGCAACCAAGACGCGGAGGATATTAACGGGAATGTGTAAAGGACTTGAAGGCTTTTCGCAAAACCAAAGAGGACTCATGACGTCGTGGTCCTCTTTAAATAGACGTCGCAAACTGGCCCGGGAAGTGACAGTATTCCAAGACTTTCGGAGACTTGTCGTCCGCATCTCGGCAAGAGGGAGTAAAGGATCGCGAAATGTCGATTGCATATGGGTGGAAGTGTGTGGAAAGGCCTGTGGCTTAGATTAGCGACTGTTGAGGAGATTGGCACTGGGCGCGCTAACTCACCATGCGTTTGGAGATTTGGGTTGAGTGATGGCAGCAACAGGAATCTGAGAATATTTTATATGCAATGATCTGTTTCGTAACGTAATCTTTTCTCCTGGCTTGAGTTGAAGCTAAAATTGCTTTCGCAATGGTTGAAAATACACAACAATTCTGGGTCCTTTTCTATCTCAAAATTTGTTACGAGATAGTGTTCAGTTGAGAGATACAACTATATTTACCACTAGTTACCATCAAATAGATCATAATGACTTCAGTACAAGAGATGATCTAGTGATCCACATACCCGTGGGGCTCGCTCATGGGCATTGTAATTAGCCTGTCACGCTAGGTTCAGGCACTGTTCGTAACTGTTCTCCCTTGTTGTCATATTAAGAGCAGTCACAATAGTTCTCGAACCTGTCAGTCTTTGTTCCATAATAGATTAGAGACTGTTTGTGTTAGCCAAAGGAGAGGCGGTCGTAACAACAGAAGTCACTCTACAGGTATGTTTGCACACCCCCAATAATTTTGGATTGAGTCCTTTCGAACGAAGTCTTATCACTTGGCAGTCCTTGATATTGAGGCCGGTGATAGTCTCTCATCAGGGGATAACCCCACTCTTTCCTCGACTGTGAGAAGTGAGTACTTGTCAATCTGCCGTCACAGAAGGTGGTGTATGCGCTTTCGAAATAGGGAATATATGGCGTAGTTACATTAAATAATATTTTCGAAACCGGATACGCCACCCCCCGAAGTATCGCTTGGGTGTGCCTTCATCTTGAACGACATGTAAGATTTGGGCTTTTGCCACCAATGATCTACGCGGATGAAGGGTTGAGGACGACAATGGATACCGTTGTCGGGTGTGTTTCTTCCATCTGTTCCTTATCAAAAGCGGCTTTGGGAGGGCTCATGCATGTCAGGGCATAAATGATAGTGATCGGATTGAGAACCTGTCTCGTTGTGAAAGTTAACGAAGATAATCATAGAAAACTATTACACTTGTGTGAGTCGCATAGGACCGCTTGAAACGTTTGATCTGACGTGGGGACCTCTATATTACTGAATAGTGCGCGAAGATATTGGCATATATAGGGAAAACAATGGACAGAGTATCAGCACCTGTTAATATTACTTCCGTCGTTGATTATTGATTAACAGGACACAGGAACAAGGAATGACATCGAGATTTACAATCAACGCAACAAAATTAGACCACATTCTCTATACCCCTCCTTTCGGGAAACCATTGAATGTTGGGTCTGCCGCGATACCGGGAGGGCCTTTCTGGTAAATCCGAAACCTCGATCTGGCTCTCTTGGAGCACAGATTCTGGTTCGGGCTTAGGAGATGGGTCAATAGCAGAAATCGTCTCGAAAGGATTAGCATCTACCTTATTCCCATGACCCGGATGGGTTCGCATGATGGGCGCTGTAGAAGCAATGCTGGCGGTTTCGGTCAGCGCTGGTCCAAGATCCGGTGAGATTTCCTGCAACTCATGGCCCTCTAAACCCTCCTTCAACTCCTCAGTCGCCACTTTCGCGACCTGTGCACGAATGGCAGGCAAATGTTTCCTTATCTCCTCCGGGCTCTCCCCTGTAACCATCCTATACATCCACCTGAAGAATGGAACAGGGGGAAGGACCTCCCTGAATGGGCTACCACCAACGTACACACTCCCACAGGGCTGGCTCTGCGCCAGGGCATAAGGTGGCAGATTCGCCATGCCCGCTTTGACAGCAATAGTCACCATCTGCGCATCCTTGTCTCGGTCCAAGAGCATACAAGTAACCCCGTTCCCATGTATCGCGAGAACGACGATATCATTAGGTCGGGTTGTCACTAGTGTCCTGACGATCAATCCCGTGCGAAGGTCGATTAGCGTTGCTGGATATGGGTGCGGTGTTTGCCTTGGACCTAAACTGGGTTCCATCACATGAGGAACGTCCCACTTTGGAACGAGTTGGCGGGTACCCCATTCCGCAGCCATGGTATAGCTCGGATCCTTGGACTGAAGGAATCGGTAGGCATCCCGACCTGGAGCCTTGTGGTCCTCGATCACGATCCACTTGTCCTTTCGCACGTATATCGTCCCGACCATCAGCTGAAGGCTAGCATATAGCACGCTCGCAACCCAGTAGATGAGGATGCCTGCACCTCCAATGACGGCTGACAGAATGAACCCGAGAATGGCGAGAAACCCCCATACGACGAGTCCCCAAAACCTCAAACTCCTCATTTCTGGTTGACGTTCCAAGGCGGTAGAGTCCCTCTCAAGCATATGGTCCAGCTCGATCGTCTTGGCGCCGACGAGCGAGAGAATAGGAATGGTGGAGTTTGTAAGCCCGTCACAAAGTTTAACCGGGATGGCGGTAGAGAGTGGTTCAAGTCTCTCGCACCCTTCCTTAGAAATGATTGGTTTACCCCACCACCTATATTCATCCGCGCCCGGGTCGGCGAGCTTGCATACAGAAGTGAGGAGTGCGGCGTTATAGTACCCCTGATTCAATTCCAGCATCCATGCCAAGTCTGCCCAACCGTTGACACCATTCAGGTCTGCCAGTCGAGATCTCCGTGGCAGCAGGCCGTTCAAGGCTTTCCCTAAGAGTTTATGAGCGGCGAAGTTATCCGCTTCGTCTCGTCGGAGTGCCTCAACGACGAGAGAGTGGATGGCGGACTGCCAAGAGACGCCGCTAGAGTTGGTCGCGTGCTGCATGACATTAAAGAGATGCCACATCTTGGCCTCTGCCGCCCGAGCCTGCATACCCTCACGGAACTCCTGGCCGGATATAGAGACGATGGTGCTGATAAGTCCGTTGGGGCTCTCCCCCGACGCGTACGTTCTCGTCAAACGGAGGACCTTTTGCGCGTTCAAGATCTCGCTGAGGGCGAAGAGACGATTGCCCCACGGACACCCGACGCCTGTATGATCGCAGTCGACCACATGACAGAAGACCACAACCCTCCTCGCACCACGGAATATGTCCGCAGCCAGTCCAATCTCTAGATTCCTCTGCCTCTTCACCTCTGCCTCGTTCGTCACCACATCATCGGAAAGACAGAACCCTTCCATCCAGATGAACTCTACGCCGTCTGTTTTGCCTCTGCTACCGGCCAGCCGAGCCCTAGCGTACTCTTCCAACAAGGCCTGCGAGATCTTCCTTCGATTTCGGGAGCTGTACTTCGGATTACCATCTCCAAAAATCTCTGGCTGCGGATCCAGCCGACCACCAGTTTCGTTAAAGAGATATTCAGCACTCTTCATCGCGTAACATATAGCCGTATACCCAGCCTCTTGAACCCGTTTTTTCAATGCGTGATCCACTTTGGCTTCTTCCTCCCGAGATTCGTAGTGAACCTGTCGCTGAGATATGATTTCCGATCCACGAAATTGAACTTCCAACAACCAGCGCGGTTTAAGTCCATACCCAGTCACAGCATACTCCCCGCCTTGTTTCTTCTCTCCAGATATAGATACAAGGCCTCCAGGAGGGTCGAAGGTCATCGCTTCAGGCGCCTGTGGCCATTCACCAGGCCACAAAACGGCGCTAAATAGGTGTTTGATGAACTCTGTTGTACGGGCTGGTAACCACATCCACATGGGGGCAGACAAAATAGCGAGCAAGAGACGCATGATATTTGCGAATACGTGGAGGAGGCCTGTGGATGGGTCGGCTCCGAACCAGAGAGGACCACGGACGCCTTCGTCTTCGCAAATGAGCCGGGAAGGACGAACGTGTTTTATGAAGATGCCCCATGCCCTGCGGAGGTTTGTCGTGGGGGTGTTAGCGAAGGGAAGGAGAGGGTCTGGTTGGATGTTGGATTGCATGACGGATGAGTATGTGATGATCAGTGGCTGAGGAAGAAGGAGAATGAAGGAGTGGTTTATTTGAGCGATGGGCTACCTTTGCCAGAAAGGACAGTACTAGGGGAGGATCTGCACCAGATAGCGTGTGTGGTTAAATACCCCAAAGTAAACCTAGATGTTCGCGTATACAGGCATAGTGATCGTCAGTCGAATCTAGAAAATGAGTATGGACTAACTCTGCACGACGGCGGGCGCTTGCGATGTCTGATCTGGCCACTATCAGCCCTCTGACGAGTCAGCAGCGCGCGCTGTATGTCTAGAGATGACCTGAGAGAAAGTAAAAGATCGAAACTGGGAGCCGCGCTATG
Source organism: Podaxis sp. C-F-92630 (assembly GCA_018524945.1). NCBI lineage: Eukaryota > Fungi > Basidiomycota > Agaricomycetes > Agaricales > Agaricaceae > Podaxis > Podaxis sp. C-F-92630. The sequence goes on from JAEUWS010000085.1 coordinate 28,379, forward strand.
CCATGAACATAAGAGCTCAGAAAAACCTTTGCGGGGAATGCTGTGCTTCCTGAGATATTTTAAAAAGTTGAACATTGTCATGGGGCTTCAAAGTGACTGTCGGCGTCGGTCGGCGCTCAGTTCGAGACTGAAATCATGGCGGCCAAGAGCTTCCCCCACCTTGAAGCGCCGCAGCTAGGGATGACAGAAATGTTTGACAAGACGTAGATGTCAAGTTCTGAGTGATGACACAAGATACATTTCTTCTCAGCGCTGGTTAATTCTTGCGATTCTGAGTAGATAATTTCCAACAAATTGACATATCCACGCGCGTATCCACATACAACGATACTGCCCCGGGCGCGGATTTTAATCCTTTCCCTAACCCTCCAAGCATACATCTCACCTTCCCCTACAGCGCCCGCACGTCTCACTTCCGATCTAAGTCCAGTACGTTCTGAACCACGGCACCCTGCGTGCTCCGTGTTATCAGATATGGATGGGGCGGTAATAGGCGCCTATGGCAACTTGATTGCCTTCCTCACCACCAAATTCAACGAAGAAAGGTGTAATATAAAGTGGGGGTCGCAGAGCGGTGTTGTGCAGCTTATTGAGGTTGCGAGTACGGTA
>JAEUWS010000759.1:0-28868 GCA_018524945.1 Podaxis sp. C-F-92630
GTCTTGGGACTGCTATCGCGTGCCCTTTTGTAGTAGCTAGTCTATTGCAATAAACCTTGATAAAAAAAACAAAAAAAAACAAAGAGATGGTTAGCTACCCCAACATCCTGAGGAACCTGCAGAAATCACCTACCAAGATTATCTCCCAATGAGAACCTTGTCACTGATGATCTTGTCTACTCATCAATTGCAGGAACACCTTCCTGAGCAACTGCAAAGGTCAGCCTGGCATCTGACTTGAGAATTATGTATGGTGCTGGTTTTCTGTCCCAGGAAAGCCAATGAGTAAATGGGTTGGTCTTCTGTGGTCTTTGTGATGTAATCCACATCCTATCAGACTGAGCTTATGGCATCCAACTCCACATCCTTATTCACTTGAAGAGTTCCTTTTGGACATCCTGGATAAGCTGAGTATTTGTCTCATTGGTCTCCAGAAAGTTCATCCACTTCTTATAGTATGGGGACTGGAGGTAATTTTGTGTGGATGATGTCATTGTAAAACTCTCAGGGGGAAAAAGCCAGCTGAAGCATTTTTCCCATTCTTCTTTCAATGCCCACCTGTAATATATGGCATGGAAGGTGTCCAAGAGGCAAAGGTTCTTGTACAGATCCTTGCTACCTGACTGCCTTTGGATGTCTGTGAGTTTGAGGTACAAAGGCTTGGTACCACCTTGAGGGTTAGGGGATTTTGAGGTGAGATTGGAGATGAATTGATGCCACAGCCTTGAAAGCATAGAATTGAGGCCTTAAGTGCCATCATCATCAGGAGCAGGTGATGGTTGATCCTCAAGGTCAGAGTCATTGTTGGGATCAGAAGGGAGGGTGTGCCCTTGGCCCTCAAGGTTAAAGAAACTGGGTTCCAGCTCACCTGTTAAGTTGACATACAAGGGCAGCTTGCACTTGTTCATTGTGGAACATCAAGTGGCAACTATGGTCCTATTGATGACACCCAGCAGTTGATACCTTGCTTTCACCTCCTCAGTGCTATGCAACCCACCAAACCAGTACTTGAAAGCTTTGTCAGAGAGGATGGGACCACCATATCACATATGAGGAATTTGGAGGAGCTTGATTCTTCAAAGGAAAATGCAACCATGGGGATTGTAAGGGACTCTACATTGGAATTCTTCATTGTTGCTGTTGGACTCCTCATCTTCATGCTGCCACTGAGGATGAACAGATGTGTTGTAAGTGAGAACATTGAGGGCCACACCCTCAGCCTCAGTGACTGGAAGAACAGCATCCATGAGCTTCCTCAATGCAGGACCATCTTCAGGACACATGTGTAAGCCATTTACAAGCCACAGACATGCAGCAGTCAAGGTAAGGGCTTCAGATTTGAATTGTAGTGCTATATTTGCAGCTGCTTGAATGGAGAGTACTTGGCTGATGGCCATTATTTGAATGATTCAAAAATTCCTACAGGAAGAGAACAGAGGCAAGAGTCAAGCAACTGTGGCATGATAACAGTGGCATAGGTACCACAACTCACCACCATTCCTCTCTAGTAAACACACAGAGGCAGTTGCATAGAACTTTGGGATCAAATTTGAGGAGGATCTGAGTTGCAAAATGGTATGGAACTCAAACCTCAAGATGTGCTTTGGAGAAATTCACATCCTTTGCCTCCTCATAGATATTGTAGATGCCTTCAATGGTTTTAGCTGGTTGAATCTGTCCAAGAGCCTCCCTCATGGAAAGGAATTTCACATGGTGGCCACCATCAGTTTTATAGACAACAGATTTATCCATAGTATAGGCCTAGAGGTAGGTGGCTTCAAATGGCCCTCATGCTTGAACACCAGGAACAATGCAAAAACTGCTGATGGCAGTGAGGTGGCTAGCAAGATCTCTCAAATACTTGCTGGAGTTGATCTCAGTGATTCTCTGTGCATGTTCATTGGGAATGTGAAGAGCTTGTTGAACTATATCATGATGCAATGCTGTCATCCACTGCAGACAGTGGCCATGGTCACTACTGATCTCAATCCCAACATCAATGTACCAGTCACTGTGGATGCCAGTGTCAGGTAAGAGATGGGATTCCCTAATGAAGTCTTCAAAGTAGTATTCAGCCAAGGCTAAGTCTGTGCAGTGAAAGCTACAGTGCTTTACACCCTGGATGGTGTGCATTACAAAGAAGTCATTTGTCCACACAACATCTTCACCATTGAGCTGGGCCCTTGTGAACTCAAGGTGAATCTGTTCCATGAGTCTGAGGACAGTCCACTTCTCAATAATCTTTGTGGACCATGAATACCTGCCATTGTTTCTCTGAGCTCAGATTTGCTCTGTTTTGTATTTAGCTGGCCATTCTGTGGCAATGGCAGCTCCAAGCAAGTGTTGGATCACAGGATGCATGCTGCATTCCAGACTGCATGCTGCTCTTTGGACAGAAGATGGTGCTGATGAGAGTGTTCTGGTGACCAGAGTCTTGGGAAAAAAATGTGGAGGTGGTGCCTCAGGCCAAAAGTTCTGAGCTCAAAATTTGGAATGTGGTGATATTTGACTTGCATCATGTTCTTGGAGTACATCAGCTACCAGCAATCCTCTTGGGACAATGGGAAACTTATGTTACCATGTGTAATTGGGTATTTGGCATGGATAGAAGAGGTCAACACATGTGTGCAGTGGGGAATGGTGTAGACATTAATGGGCCTGTCAACAAGTATATCTTGTGAGGTGCCAATCACAGAGTCATAGTTGTGGGACACAGTGAGAGGGTGATTGTCATCAACAATGTTCTGTATTGGATCCAAGAAAGCTTGCTTTACAGGGTGGTGGTAGTTGACATTGGAATTGGAATCATCATCATCACCATCATTGATGTATTCACCAGTGAGAACAAACTGAATGAATGATTGCTGGTCATTTGCCTTGTAGTACTCAGAGGCACATGCAGTGAACCCATGAAGTGTATAGGAGACAGTAGGATTGTTGTTATTGTAAAGATTGGCCATGGGGGGGGGGGGTGCAGATGATGGCTTAGGGTAAAAAAATGCAGAGTACATATGATAGGACTTGAAATGCATGCCACAATATTGAGATGAATAGGTGGGGGAAAAGGAACATCTGCTCTGACTAGAATAAGGTATTGTTAAAGTAGGGTGTTGTGAAGAGGATATCACATATGTGGAGGAATGTAAGAACAATCCATGTTCCATGTCCTGCCTTGTAAAGGTAGAGGATAAAATAATAACCAGCCAACCAGTGTTTGTGTTCACAAGATTCTCAGTCCATCAGAACAGTAGAGAACATGGCAGTGTTATTCTCAATAAGTTAAACAAGTGATGGTTGGTGGCTGTAATGAGAAGGGTGTGAGGCATGTTGTCAACAAAGGTCTGATCCAAAGACATACATTGAGAGATGGTCTGATTGGCAGCTGATTGCATCATGGACAGAAATCTAGTGAGATGAGCAGATACATTGATAATTGGTCAAACAAGTGGTTGGTTATAGGCTGACTTAGAGCTCAATGGAACTGGCTTACTCATGTATAATTGAACATGGCAAGAAAGGGGCCAGAATCATATTGGTGCATGGGTAGCATATCAAGAAAGTACAAGGACATATCAAACCTTTAATGAACTGCCACAAATGACAGATGAAAGTGGATGAAAGAATGGCTCCAAGCAACTACACAGTAGGAAAGATGTGAGGAACACAGGGGGCTCTACTGAAGTAGTCAAAAAAGGTTTGGCAATAATATTTTGCAGCCAGTCTTTCAACCTTTTCCATGGTGGATTGGTCCCAAATATCCTGATCACCAACACAGCAATGGAACATGAGAGATGAGAGTTGCTCAGGTACACTCCCTGGCCAATCTATGAGAATCTTGTGAAATGCTTCAACAAATGGGCATTGCATCCTCCAATCCTCAGCAGAAATTCCAGAGGCCACAGTGGGAAGGTGCACCATCAAGAGGACATTGTCTGGCCATATCATGTTGAATTTCTTGTCTCAGGCAGTGGTGCCTTCACTTGTCTCCCAAGTATTGGCCAAAATGCAGCAGTCCAAAGTCAACAGCTTCAATTGAAAGTTGTGTTCAAAACAATCCCAAATGAGTAATTTATGATCAAGGTTAGGAAAATCCAGATCATTGCACTGGCATACTGTATGGTCATTCCAGACCAGGAATTTGGGAGCCTTCAGCAATGGCATGTGCATAGTGAATATTTCTTTAGTGTTGTCCTTGGATTTCATGCCTCACTTTGTTGAACATGCAACTCCATGACCAGAAGATGTTGTCAGGTCAGGTTGTTTGCATGTGTCAGGGCCTGTGAGCTCCAACCCCAATGCCAGCTCACAAAGAATGTTACACCATTGCTGGGGACTGGGAAGTCATATGCTCTGTGATTTCTGACCACTGAGTCTACCCATCCAGGGAGTGTGGATGATGAGCCAGGCCAACATTAGGTCCAGTGAGTTTGATGCATTCTCATGGCAAAATATGTGTGGAGGAGGAAATGTGTAGCCTCTGAAGAGTCAGAAATTAGGGTGTTGGATGAGGTGCTTAGTGTTGGGGTTCACATTGGAAAGGGCTTCCTTCCATGTGTCAAGGGGCTTTGGGCTATATGGTGAATCCAGGGTTGGAAGAGAGTGGTATTCACTGATACATTCTTCTTCTTGGAGGTTGCTTGTGCTGCTGCTTGAGTTTTCAAATCTATATGTTAAGAATGGTTGTCCAACAGATGCCACAAAACCATAATATAAATGACTCACATGGTTCTATATGTTCACATGTGGAGGTAGATGGTTCCTGCTCAGTCAATGCCTGCTGGTCTTCTGGGTTGTCATTTGATAAACCTCTCTCAAGGAGGTGAACATCAAGCATGCCAGGTTTCCAGTTCTCAATGACACTGTGCATCTGCTGGCAGAGAGGTCCTTGATAGAATATGGGAGCACCCTCCCATCACTTGGTTTCAATGCTGAACTGAGCTGGTGGTGTTATATTGCAGGGTTCAAGAATGTTCATGTCCTTCAGCACACATGAAAATGGGTGGACAAACCAGACTGGTACTCCTTTCTCATACATATTGTAAATGACAGGAAGCCTGTCTGTTATGCAACCCAAGATTGTGTTATCAGCTGGATAGATTTTGTTGGACAGCTTCATTTGATCCCATTTCTTGATTTTGTTGAGTGCCTGGGTTTCCAAGCAGTATCATTGAGCAGTGGCCATGGTGATCTTGACATTCAGGAAAGGTTGTGGTGTGTGTCATAGTGCAGATATACAGCTCTGTGCTTTCCTTGTGCTATTGTGGAGCTTTTGGAGATCCAAGATGTTGTGGCACATGCACAAATATACCTCCTCCATCAATTTAGTGTGAATGTCATAGAACTCCTGTGTGATACTCAGCAACAAGAATCTGACATCATCCTCTGTTTCCTGGGAGAAGTACAGCACCTCCATATTCCACCAAAGATGACAGAGTGGGTGCATGCTAAGAACCTCTGGCAGAGGCTTATGGAGAATGTAGGCAAAGTGTTCTTGCCCATTGAAGTACCACTGGGGCCATTGTGACCAGTCTTGTTGTCCCCAACATCTGTCAACACACATAGAAACCACCTGTTGGCCAAGATGGACATTAGGCAGGTAATCTGCATTTGGCATGGTGATAATCAGCTTCTTGAGTGTATGAGGGTTCACAGACAAGGGGTCTGCATTAGTAGCTGATATGTATGTTGAGTTGAGTTGACTGATCAGCTTTGCATCCATGGCAACAAGTTGATCTAGCAAGTTGAGACAAACATGTGCTAGCAGATGATGGATGACTTTACCATCATTAGGGCAACAAAACAAACAAAAGATGTAATTTCCATGGCTATCACATTCTACTGAAGACATTTCTGATCTACAGACAAAATCAACATATAGCTCAAAAAAGAAAAAAAAAAAAAACAAGTTTTGAGAGATGCCAAGTCTTCTCTCAGTTGGAAGGATGTGACACCACTTCCGGTGAGGATGATCTTAATATCATACCTCAGTGACAGGAACACTATGTACCTGAGTTACAGTGATGGAATCTGTCAGTTGGGAGGAGTAGTGTCAGGACCCCCAAATATTGGGGAGGAACCCTGATTTGGGTTTTGAAGGTTTTTATCTGCACAAATTTTTGCAAATCTTGCCACTTCTTTATCTGGAAAAAAATTTGGGTTCCTGGGCTCCCCCTTTTTTATCCAGATTTTGCAACAAGGTCCTAGCACTTATCTCCTAGTGCCAAGTTTTGTCTCTCAGCCTTGTTCAATGTAAAGAACCTTCTGGTCAAGGCAATGTGCAACATCGACTGTCACTAGTTCTCCATGGTTGCCATATTCTGGTAAATGGATGTCAAGGAAGGACTTGATATTAAGATCTGTGTCTGGGAAGAACATGCTGGCTATGTGTTGTGGAATCTCTTGGAGAGCTTTGCAGTAATAGAACAATCCTGGGTTGATATCAAGAATATCTTGTGGGTATTTTTTGCCTTTCCCTATCCACTCTTCTTTGTTGAAGGGAGGTGTTTCATCAAAGAGTTCAATGACTTGCATGGATATTATGAGTAGCTGTAAAGATATACAGAAGTTGGATCAGGGGAGTGATGACACCATAAACCATTTTGTAGTTTTCCTGTTTCTATGAAGGGATTGTTTTTGTGAGGACACATTTAGTATATATTGGTTGTCATGTCTCAGGTACAGAGGCTTAATGGGGGCTGACCCCCTCATGCCATCCCCTCATAGGAGAAATTTTATCTGCATTCATACAGGGCACCCTCCAAAGACCAAAATTTTATCTGGAACTTGTGGGAGGGTTTTGAGCCAATTTTCCCCAGTTCTTATCTGGAAAATGCAGAGGGTTTTATGAAAATCCCCAAATTCTTATCTGAATTTGATCAGGCAGCCCCTCCAACATTTGGGGGTCCTGTAGTGTTGTTGAAGCTGATGATCATATTGTGATCTGGAGTACTTGCAACAGAGCCAAGCAACCAAGTAACCAAACAACCAAGCAACCAACCAAGCAACCAAGCAACCACCAAACAAACAGAGGCTGCAGCCAAACAAGAAGGCACCAAGCTCTTTTGTCCCTTGACAATGACTTTGCTGCTCTGTGTATGTCTGCCACTGGTCCTTTGCACCCCATCCTCATGAGACTTGTCACTGAGGCTCCTACTGCCTGTTAGACTTCTCATCAATGGCAGAACTGCTGCTCATCACTTCTCATCAATGTAGTGCTTGCCCTTCCCATTCCTGTCAGTAGGGGATTGAGACTCCCAGTCCCTTGCACCCTAGGGAGACTTCTCCTCATTGAGGCTCTTGTTATCTGCCAGATGTCAATGACATAGACTACTGCTCATCAGATTTCTACTCAATCACATCTTTTTGGCTTCATATTCCATTAGTGGGCATCAAGATTCTCAAATAGTTCTGTTCCACCAGAAGTAATCATTGTTCTGCCATCCAATGGTTCTATTGCATCCATCCTGACTGGACTTCTTGTTGACAAGGTGTCTTGATCTCTGTTGCTCTCCATTGGACTACATTGTGCAAGTTATCTGTTCTACTTCTCAGCAACCTTTGTTCATCCAGCAGGCACAGTGTGCTCATGACTTTCCATTCTGACTATCAGAGTGTCTAGAGACTCCAGAAGGACTATGTTTCATCAATGCAAAGTTTGTTCAAGGCTCCATAGCCTAGTGGTCTCACTGTGGACTTGTATGCTGTCAATACTGTATTGTGGGGCCACCATGGCAAGTTTTCCTTTGTCCTACCAACCAACTGAACTTTGTAGACATGTTTCCAGGGCTGTAACCTTGTAACCTTGTTGGTAGATTATCCAGTAACAATGTTATATTAGAATTTCTCACATGTCTCAGACAGAGTATGGATTTAATGAATACTGTTCTTCACCAGAGCCTCTCCTTAGTTCCCTACCTTCATTACCTATGCCTAGTCACACCATTGCTAGTGCTTTGATCAAACTTTTCTTGCTCAATGGGGCTCCTTGGCAATGGACAACCTGGCAAGACCTTACTGGGATCCAACATGGGCTCTTTCCTGATGATGATAAACACCTTCCTCCTGGATGGACTTGTAAACATGCTGTTGATGTTGAGTCTTATTTTTGTGCCTATAATTCCCCTTGGAGAAGAAGATTCAATTTGCTACCAATACCAAGGGCAACTCCTCATACCCTGGCCACACAATTTGGAATACATTCATTGCAAGGAATTGGGGCTGATGGGGTGTTCACAATTTCATTGTCAAGGAGCTGAGGGACTGGGATGTTCATCCCATGAGGATTCTCATCTGTGAGAAGGATATAAATGTGCCATGGCCAAATGTTGACTTCTACATACCCAAAATTCTTGACATGCTTGGAATGAAACTCTTCAGAGACAAGGCTTTCCTGGATGGCACTGAGGTTCTAAGGACTGACTTATGCTGATGCCTTCAAATCTTTGCTCAGAAGTCATGGTCCACTATCTGTACTCAGGTCTCTAGTTTGAAGAACCATCAGAATGATATTGAAGTGGTTGCACTAGCAGCTTTCACAGGTAAGCAAAACCAAATCTTTCCCTTGAACAATCACTGATGCCCTTATAGATCTTGAAATTGGTAAACTGATGAAAGCAAAAGTAAACTATGCAATTCACACTGTTGCAAAATGGAAGGAGTGTGCAGAGCTGTTTAGTACAGATGAGGATATCATGAAAGTGGAAGAAATGTTGGCTGAACTGCAGGTGATTATGGAGGGTTTGGGTGATAAATTTGCTAAGAAATTACAAGTGGAACTGAAAGGTATGCCATGTTCCTTGTTATGTTGGTCCTCTTGAACTGATGAACTATGTAGGGCTGTGCAAGGTCTCAGCCAAGGCACTCAAGTATAGTGTACCAACATGGACAAAAATAAAAGCCCCTGTGCAAAACATCTTTTGCACATGAAAATCAGTTTCTACACTAAATAGATATATTTTACTGTAGGTTTGGCTTATCAATGAGTATTATATTCTGCATGTGAAAAAAATCTGCACACGGGAATTTGAAGGTGTACATGTGAAAAATAAAAGGTCCCACATGGGAATTGAATTTGCACACATGCAAAAAAGAAAAATGCATGTGGAAACTAGATTTGCACATGTGAAAAAAATCACCAGAAATTAGTTCTGCATATAAAATTGAGGGCCCTTGTCAGTACAAATCTTGGAGATATACCTCAATTGTTGTGTCAGGATTGTCATCCTGATATGGATATGTCAGGAATGATGCCATTGGACTTCATATTCCCATGACCTTCCCCAGGACTGTGCTCAGAAATGAGCACAAATATCTGAGCTGTATCCATAGACTTTGGAGTATATACTCATGTTGTGGAATAGCATGAAAATCTGAGCTATGGGTACAGTTCAGATATTTGTGCTCATTTTCAAGCACAGTCCTGGGGAAGGTCATGGGAATATGAAGTCCAATGGCATCATTTCTAACATATCCATATCAGGATGACAATCCTGACACAACAATTGAGGTATATCTCCAAGATTTGTACTGACAAGGGCCCTCAATTTTATATGCAGAACTAATTTCTGGTGATTTTTTTCACATGTGCAAATCTAGTTTCCACATGCATTTTTCTTTTTTGCATGTGTGCAAATTCAATTCCCATGTGGGACCTTTTATTTTTCACATGTACACCTTCAAATTCCCGTGTGCAGATTTTTTTCACATGCAGAATATAATACTCATTGATAAGCCAAACCTACAGTAAAATATATCTATTTAGTGTAGAAACTGATTTTCACATGCAAAAGATGTCTTGTGCAGGGGCTTTTATTTTTGTCCATGTTGGTGCACCAACTCAAGGGCCTGGCTACAGAAGATGTTACTGACCTCCTGAACATCTACCATGAATACTTTGAAGCCAGTGTTGAGGAGGAAGATGAACTGCCAATTCCTGATACTGTAACAAAAAAGCTGCATGATGATGAAAGAGATTTCAGGATGGAGGTTGAGGGGAAAATGTCCCTTGTTGCTCTTACTATCCAGCTCAGTTTCAAAATGGGATTTCTGCTTCAATTCAATACCCACTGACACAGGTCTGGTATCTTGCCCTGGGACAACAATAAGCAATTCAAGGCCAATCCCCTCTCTGATGACTTAGACCCAATGAAATTGCACTGGCACCAACTTGCTGGTGTCCACTCTATCCCTTGCAGTATATTCACAACAGAAAAAGACAGAGCCCACACAATGGGTGTCCTCATTGCCAATGAAGTTGGACTTAGCAAGACTGCTTAGGCCATCATGTTACTTGTGTTCCTGAACCAAATCATCTAGTTGCAAGACCCCAAGTGCAAATCTCCTCCAAGACTTCCTCCTGTTCTTGGTGAGTTTTGCCTTTTGGAAAAATACTGTGTGCTCACTCACTGACACATTAACTATCCCAGCTGGACAGCCTTGGCTTGCAGGAACAAACAAAGTGCCATCCCTTCCTCACCTCATCCTCTGTCTGGGTGTGCTAGTCACACAATGGGTACACAAGTTAAAGGTTTTTGCTCCTTCCCAAAAGTGTTGATATTCTCATCTATGACAGCCAAACAGATGGCAAACTTTTCTGGGGCACATCTGGTCCACTTCATCACTCAAAGCATGACCCTCATAATCATATCATCATTGTTAGCCACTCCATATGTCATTTCTTACACATATTTACAATTTCCTTACTGTTCTATACATTAGGTGCTTTTCAACAACTTTTTTTTTAAATCCAATTTTATTGCACTAGCATAAACTAATACAAATGGGCATGCAATAGCAGTCCCAAGGCCAAAACTGAAGAAAAGGAAAAGAAAAAGAAAAAGAAATGAAGAGAATAGGGAAGGGTGGAGCTAGCTATGAGGCAAGCTACATATATATATAAGGGATCCTTTCAGTGTACATCCAGAGTTCCATGTAATTGAAGTCGTTCTCACCTGGAGAGACAACATGTGTTGTATTTGTTGAGGGTGACTGGCCCTTGAGGTATTTGGTTCATGAAGGTGAATGCTGAGGGGTTTTTGCAGAGGAAATTGAGTAACCAGAACATGTTATTCTGGTCACTGTAAGGGCAATGATAATTCGGACATTCATAGAGGATGTGGTCATGGGTTTCCAGTGTTTCACCATCACACATGCATGAGGTGATATAGTGCTCTGGGAAAAAGCGCTGTCTGAAGGCACTGATAGGGGTGTGGTTGGTGATGCAATGAGTGAAGTGCACACATAAGTTGAGGTTGGCACCCATGGAGTATTTCATCCATGAACTGCCATTGGTGTATGTCATTTTGATGGGTGTCAATGAAGTGGAATTAAGGGGCAGCCAGTTATGGCCATGGTATTTGGAGTTGGACATAAGATTGTTCCACTTGTTGAGGCACAAATTGGTATAGTGCTTTCATACATAGCTGAGTGAGGTGCAGAAAGGTGTGTGCTTGTTGTTGCAAATGTGGATGGATGTGGCAAGGCAGTGAGCTTGGTGGTGAACCAACCATTTCATGGAGGAGGGGATGGACCAGAAATCAATCTGGTTGAGGGAGGATGAAGTTAGCCAGTCTTTGACAATTGGTATGATATGGATGGAGTCTGGGTGGGAACTGTGAGGACCATAAGAAAATAGCTTTTCAGCTGAAGAGATAGAGTCTGTAAAGATAACTATTTTGTTACATTTAAGGGAACGAGCAAATGAGATAGAAGAAAAGAGACTGAGACATAAGGCATACAATTCAGCATCTGAGGAGAGAACTTCACCACAAGGTAAAACTCAGGAAGATAAAACATTGGAAGAGGATGAGTTAAAAACTAAATAAGCAGAGAGAGCAGAGAAATAAGAGGAAGTAGGAACCAATGCATCAGAAGCTACAACTAACAATGAAGAAGAGGAAAAAGCTGAGTCACAAGCTGAGGAAGCTAATTCAAGATGGCATGCACAAACATTGTCATCTGTGGGAGTAGGGATTTTATGGAAATTGATTTGAGAAGAGAAAAGGTCTGTGATTCACAGACCTGGTTTAGTTTTGGGGTGAAGGAGATGGAAGGAATCGGATATGAGTTGAGCATCCAAGACAAAGTTGAATGCCAATGAATGAATTTTGGTTTCACAAGCAAAGATATGGTCAATGTTGCGAGTGAGGACCTTGAGTCCGTGATTGGGAGGTAGGGTATGGAAACAGAAAGAACACCGTTTTGCAAGTTTGAAGAGGTGTAATTGGATAGGAATAAGGCCAGCAATGGCTTCAATCCCACCTGAGGGAGTTGTTCAGAACACACCCATGATCCAGATAGTGGCTGCTCTTTGCATTTTCTGGAGAGACTTAATGAGAGCTCAGTATCAGCCATGGCAGTTAAACCAAAGTTGGAAACCATAAGTGGCAATGGGTATGACACAAGATTAGTATAGGAGGCATTTGTTCTTAGGGGATAGGCCTTGAATAGAATTGCCAAGTAGTTGCATGCACTTGACAGTGGAAAGAGCTTTTGTGGAGTAGAAATGGACATGCTCTTTGAATGATAGAGATTGATCGAACCAAAACCCCAAATAGTGGAGGTATGGTTTAGGATGGATGGATATAGGTTGCAAGCCTATAGGATGGATTTTGATTGGGGGGTTGGGTTCAATTGAAGGGCAGTTGGAGAAATGGTAGGCCTCAGTTTTGTTGTGTTCAAGAGCAAGGCCCATGGAGTGTAGGAAATGTTCAATTTCCCAGTATATGTTGCCTAAAATGAAAGCATTAGCAAAGAATGACTCGGACTGGACTAATATAAGACCATCATCAACAAAGGAAATGATTTTACAACTATGAGAATTGGAAAATTGATGTAAAAGAGGGGAAAGGAATAGAGAAGTAAGAATGGGAGAAAGGGTGGAGCCTTGACCTACTCCTACAGAAGCTGTAAACAAAGGTGAGAGTTTGTTGTTCCATGAGTAAATGGTAGATCTATCACAGAGGTAATGAATGAAAAAAGAGGTGACACACTCTGGAAAACTGTGTCGTGAAAGAATGGCAGTAAGTAATGAATGGTTAATGGAAGGGAAAAATTGTGCAATGTCAAAAGTGAGTACACTACTTTTGAGATTACGTTTTCAACCAGTTCTGATGTGGTGAGTGATGAAGATGCCAGCATCTTCAGTGGATCATTGAATAAGGCCTCCAAATTGGAAGGGGTGGACAAGGTTGAGAGAAGCTGCTTCAAACTGCATTCGTTTGGAGAGCATTTTCTCGATGAGTTTCCCGAGCATGTTGAGGAGGACAATTGGTCAGAACATTTTCAGGGTGTTGTAATGAGGTTTGTTAGGTTTTGGAATGATGACCAAAGTGGAGGATTTAAAATAACTGGGCCAATAAGATAGACTGATGCAGTTAGAGGCGAAGTTGATAAAGTCACTTCTAAATTTAGAATGTGATATGAGTGACTTGATGTGGGCCCATGACAGGTGGTCTGGGCCCAGGGTGGATGAATTGGAACATGGTTTCAGAGCATCCCATAGTTCTTGATGTGAGAACAGGGTAAAGGAACAGGTAGGTTGGTGTGGTAGATGTGAGGTTACTTGTTCAATTTTGACTGGATGGTCAGAGGCAGAATTATAAGTGGAATGGAGAGTGTTCCAGAGTGAGTCAAGGTTGTTACAAGCTTGGCCTTGAAAAGTAATGGTCTCAGTTGGAGGGAGGGCACATTTGCTGATCCAAGACATGAGATCCCAGGGTCTCTGTTTTTCATCAGAGATTTCCTGGATTTTGTCATCAAAATACTTGCATTTGGCTAGGTGAGTAGATTGATGGAAAGTTTTCCAACTGGATTTAGACTTGTTGGAATGGTAAGAGTTGATGGTCTGGGAGCAGTTCGAGTTCCACCATGGTTTAGACCACTTTCCAAGGTGGAGGGGGATAGTGTGGTTATTCTGTTCTTGAGTGATAATGGAATGGAGTTCATTAGCATATGATTGGATGTCAGATGGAGAAGAGAATGAAGGGTTGATGGCTTTGATACAAATGATGACATTTGTGAGGAAGGATGTTTCTTCTTCTGAATCTTTTGGAATAGAATACTTGATATGAGAAGATGGAATATTTGGTGTGAGAGGGATGTCAGTGGATAGGGGAATATGATCAGATTTGATTGTTAAATTGTGTCTGATCTGGTGGATGGGGGAGATGTTTTCATGTTCTTTTGTGAAAATTAAGTTGATGGTGGTACGACCTTTGGTCTGGTTGTCAGGGATGTGAGTGTAAAGTTCTTTGTCATTGTTGGTTGTGGTAGACAAAGAAAGGCCAATAGTATTCATACTCTCGATGATGCAGTCTGCATGAGAAGAATGATGGGAAATGCATGGATCCCATTCAGGGGATTGAGTGTTAAAGTTGCCTCCTGCACAAGCAATTGAGGCAGGTATTACAGGAATACAGGATTCTGAGTACGATATAGAAGAGTCATTTTCAGAATCAAGGTAAACATTTAAAATGAAAAGCTTCTTGGGAAGAGAAAGTGAAATAAGTTGAAAGTCAGGAGAATTGATAATGTTAGTTTCAGATCTCAGGAAGAGATGGCTGATAGAAACATTGGCATATGAAATAGTATGAGCTTTGTGGTTACTGTTAAGAAGAGGGGTCCAATTCTTACTGATAGGGGGTCCATCCAAAGGTTCTCCTTCAGAGTCTTTGGTGGACAGAATGTTGTGAATGAAACCTGTAGGGGGTTCCTGAAGACAAAGAATGTGAAAGTGTTTGTAATCGGGAGAATTGAGAAGAGTAGAAACAGTTTCTCAGTTCTTTTGAATGTTATAAAATAAAACAGAAATGTTAGAAAGTTCAGACATTAACAGCTCAGGAGTTGAAGTTGTGTCAGTTTTTCTCCAACTTGAGTTCCTGGAGTTTGTTGGTAATCCAGGTATGGTCATATCTGTGGCAGAAGAATGGACACTTCTTGCTGTTTACTTGATGTGCTTTTCAACAACTTCAAGAAGATGCATCAGAAACAGACTCACAGGGATGCATGTCCCTGGACAATTGTCACATGTATAATCCTGGAAACAAACATACTTCTACCTTGTGTCTTTTGCAGAGAGCAAAGATAAGACTGATAATGACAGCCACTCCTCTCTGTACTGCTCCAAAGGTAAGCTTTTGTTAACAATGGAACCTCATAGTACCTTGCCTCACTTGTTTCCATGTCTACAGGACATTGCATCTCTCACCCAGCTTGTTGGGATCCCTCACTTCCATGATGAAATGTCATTCATTGAAGAGAAAAGTGATGCTGCCAGACTCTGTAAGGCCAAGAAACTAGATGACAATGGAGAAACTGCACTTGCTGACAGCTTCAAATTGTCTGCCACCTTCAGCAACACTGCCAGGGTCATTTCTTATGCAGAATGACTTCAAGTGTCAACTGGAAAGGGGAAGTCCTTTTACAACTGCCTCCATACCACAAGATCATAGGCATTGTGAGTCTTACAGAGAGAGAAGCAATGATTATACAGGAACAAGCAGAAGCTGCAAAAGCAGCATATGTCACATGTTTTCTTTTCACTATGGTATCTGACCATGTTACAGTGTCTTGTCCAGTAGCTCTAGGATTCAGACCAAGATGCACTACTAATTGCCCAAGACATGAGTGTGACACTGACTGAATTTCTCCAGAAATTTTACCTTGAATATAGGACAGCAGTTGGGTATGCTAAGGAAGACCCTGCAGATCCCTGGCTATCTTTCAAGTCCCTTGAGGACTGGATGCCAGTGAGAAGCACCAAAATGGATGTGTGCCAAGATTTGTGTACATTATCTCAAGCATGATGATGTCAGGGATGTTATGTTTGAAGACAGCCAACATATCTTTCTGAATGCCACTGCTGCTCCCCAGAAGAATATTCAGAGGACACAGTTCATCATCATTTATGCTGAGTTCCCTTCAATGGCTCCACTCCTTCAGAACATGCATGTTCCTGACCTCATCTGACCTACACCTTAATGCTTCTTCATTCAGGTTCTGAAACTTTATGGAATCCAGAGCTTGGCTATAAATGGCAAGATCTCATTTGACCAACAAGATAAGTGTGTCAAGGAACTCTACAATGATAAAAATGCTGTGAGAGTCCTCATCTTCTCAAGCATTGGCTCTGCAAGTCTCAATCTCTCCATTGCCAACATGGTTATATTCTTTGTGAGTGTTGTTGTCATATTTTCAGTGCCCATCCTGTGCTGAGTGTCTGAATTGAGGATCAACCATGGTCATCCCAGGACAAACATCAAATCTGAGGGCAAGCACACCATCAACCACAGGAGAAGATTGTCAAAGTAATTCACCTCCTTGCTAGTGACTCTGCAGACCTTTTGATGAATGACATGGCATGTGGAAAATCCACTATGTTCAATGTATTTGTAAACAAGGAGCTTGGAGAAGGTCTGTAGTTCATTTATTGCATCCTTATGTGAGACTGATGATATTTCAT
Organism: Podaxis sp. C-F-92630; assembly: GCA_018524945.1. Lineage (NCBI taxonomy): Eukaryota > Fungi > Basidiomycota > Agaricomycetes > Agaricales > Agaricaceae > Podaxis > Podaxis sp. C-F-92630. Next base: position 16,460 of record JAEUWS010000759.1, read on the forward strand.
ATACAGAATTATGCATGCTTTTGCATGGCTGTATTCCTGATCTGATTGATAAGGAGGTAGCTGGAAGTGGCAAATCAGCTGCACCTAAGAAACCAAAGATGAAATGCAATTTCCAGTCCAAAGTGCTCCCAGCCAGTGACATTGAGTCTTCAATGCACTCATCAGAAGGGGATGGGCTCAGAGAAGGTGCCATGTTGAGTGCCTCAGCTCCTACAACATCCAAAGCATGGTGTTGCTCCCAACCAATTGTTGTAGATAACACTGATGGTGCCATTCTCCTGATTATGGGAGTTAATATCTTGATGGACTTATCAGATGGGGAAGGACTTAGTGAAGGAGCTGCATTGAGTGTGCCAGGCTCTATTCATGGTAGTTCAATTCAGTTTCTTTGGTAGATTCTAACTGCCCATCAATGCTGCCAACACAGAACCCACCTATTCCACTGACACAGATTCACTTTCAGAGCCAGATATTGAATGTGAAACATCCAGAGAAGCAAGTGCTAGTCATGGTAGGTTGTCCATGCTGCTCAAACAACCTTTTGATCAATCCTCTCAGATGAAGACATGCCATTTGCTGATGAGCACAATGTTGCTCCTGTCATAAGCCAGTGTATGTTTTTCTTTGTCTGGAACATCAATGCATAGTAACAACAGTACATGCATAGGTGTTTAATCCTCTTAGAGTTCCTCCACTGCTGAACCTAGCTCCTTTCCAGCTTGCATGAATGCAGTCCACCTGCAAAGTGAGCCCACCAGGGCACAATTGGGCCTGAGGCTCATGCTGACATACTTGCTGCTTCAATCAGCTCTCAGGGGCACTTGCAGTTGAAGGATAATAACTCACAAGCTGGTCAGTCACCTTCCATGAACACCTTGACTGCAATCTGAACTTTGATACCCTTACCAGTGACTGGGAGGGATTCGAGTGCCATTACTGCCCATGAATCAGTTCTACATGCATACTTAGACACTCATGCCAGACAAGGTAAGTGGCCAGGTCTGTTGAATGTTGGCAGCCTAAAGTTACCAGCATCAGAGATGTCAAGTGCAACTGAGGCCCTGTCAAGGCCAAACCCCCTTCCCTATGGATCCAATGGATCCAGAGGACCTGCAGTTCTCCAATTGACCTCAGTGACTTCAACCTCAGTGACTCCAACCTTGGTGACTCCAAGCATGGCTCAACTGTCAAGGAAGCAAAACCCTTTTGCTTGCCCTGCCACATTGTCAAGAGACCCCCTGCCCACTCCACCCCATCATTGAGTGGGCATGTCCATCCTACCCTATCATTGAGTGGCCATGCCTGCCCTACTCTGCCATTGAGAGGTTCTGCCCATCCCACCCTGCCATTGAGAGGTCTTAATCAACCTGTCTTGTCAATGGAAGGTCCATCTCACCTACCAGGATTTTTGAATGATGTCACTGTTCCTCTGAAGTCTGCATTGAAGGGTATCTCTCTTGCAAAGAAGATGTGAATGCAATTTTCCCTCTTCACATATCCTGTACCATTTCTTGATGTACTTAGTCATTTTTAAGTTTTCACAATCCCCAACTTTGTAGTACACTGTATCCTCTTTACATTGTTGTATAAACTGTCACCCTTTCTCTGTGCTTGAAGCTCTGGTGCTTGACTCACTACATATCATTGATCCAAAAATGACCATCTATATCAGCCATGGAAGTTATGAGTTGCTGCAACTGACATTTCTTCAAAGAAGAGACATGTAGCAATTACACATCTTTGAAGACCAGAAGACAAGTTGGGATAGCCATGATTACATGTCCTTGAAGATGTTTTGATACAGTTGTCATTAGCTCTTCTGAGCTGAGTTGATACAGCTATTGCTCCATCTCCAGGAAGTGAGTTAGCAGTAATGTAATGAACCAACAATATAGTCTTGTTTCATTTCTGTACCCTGCCCATCTCTCCCTTGCACCCTTGCCCATCCCTTCCTTGTACCCTGCCCATCCCATCCCTGTACCCTGTCCATCTCTCTCTTGTACCCTACACATCCCTTCTCTGTACTTTACCTACCCCTTTGATGGACTCTGCCCATCCCTTCCCTGTACCCTACCCACCCCTCCTTTGTACCCTTCCTCATCCCTAGTTTCAAAACCCTAATAAAAACCTAGCAAGTCCCAGATAGCCCAAATGGTAAGGAGTAGGTGGCAAAACTAATGAACTATGTGTGCTCCACATAGTTTGCTGTGGCTCACAGCCACAGCCCATGTATTGGTAAGAACATTTGCTATCATAGTGCTCCATTGTGATCAACAGAGCATGGTAGAATGCAGTAAACAACTGCAAATGCACCTGATGATTCTATAAGTAGATGAAACTCATTCAGGGGTGAATTCCCTCAACAAATTGTGCCTGCAGTTCATCAGAAAGCTTCCTCAGCTCTTACAACCCCTAAACCCCAGCCTCAACCCAATAGTTTGGATTGTGGCTGTGATACTTTTCAGCCATCACCAAGTCCAGTGCAAACTCACTGAGTTGCACCTGGTAGCTAGTGATGGCCAGATGATATTGCAGCTCAAGTGCCTGGACTTGTGTCCAAGCAATGCTCAAGCTGCAAAGATGATTGTGAAGGTCTTAAAATTAAGTCAGGAAGAATTACAGAAAATAGAAACAAGAACTTACAGTGTTCACTTGAGATAGTACCTACATGGAGCATCTCCATGAGGTTTTGAACAAGGGCTAGGGGCTTCACATGGCTGCAGTGGGGTTGTCCTTTGGCCTGGCAAAGTTCACAAGGCACATGCTTGACCACTACCTCCAGAGGTCACATAATTGGGTCATCAGGATCCTTCTCTTTGTCCTTGTCATCAGGAGACAAAGGCTTGTGGGTGAAAGGCAACCAACTGTGGATGCAGTTGGGGCACTTGGGGTTCTCATCCCACATAGGGCCCTAGCAGAAGAAGTCAGTAGGTATAATAAAATGATGTGGGAGAGTCATACCATGTCCTCTGTATATGGAAGAGAAAAGAACTTACTGGCAGGACAAAGCCACCAGTAAGACATGACTACACTATGCTCACATACCAAGTCATCATTGGTACACAGTGCTAGAATAAAAAATATATATACAGTCAGAAGTACACCAGAAGATAAACAGAATAGGGACTTACCAGACTTGAGGGCCACCTCCTTACCCTTGCCATTATCTTTGGACTTGCTGGGCTCCTTGCAAGCTTTGGAACTGGCATCTTGACTGGTAGCTGTCTTCATGACCTTGGAACAATGCAAATTCAATGTGCTGCAAGCCTGTTTCTTTGGACATGGGGAGGGTGATGTTATAGGGGTAGGGGAGGGCTCATAGGAATCCCCTGATGGGGATTCTTCAACTATCAGTTCCCCTAGTTTGGGTGCCTGGAGTCTCCTATGCTTCTTCCTTGGTTTGGGAGCTAGTGATAGAGAGTAATCAGCATAAAATCATTGAAGTCATACCTAGGGTCACTTACTTTGAGGGATGGTTAGCCTGTTAGAAGGCCCTACAGATGGTAGTCAGACTAGTATTTAAAACAGAGAAGTCTGGTAGGAAAACAGTTCCTACCAAATGACTCTAGTGAGCAGGCAAATAACATACCCACTCTGGTAGTAGCCTGCATTGTAGCAGGGAGGGAAGTAGCCTCTGGAAAAAAGTATGGAAAGGACAGAGAAGAATTGGTCACTCACTTTTTTTTTTTTTTTTTTTTTTTTAAATCAAATTTTATTGCACTAGACTAGCTAATACAAACGGGCGCGTGATAGCAGTCCCAAGACCAAAACTAAATAAGAGGAAAAAGAAAAACACAGACCGAAACGAAGCAGAAGAGATGAGGAATGAGGGAGCTAGCTACGGGGCAAGCTACCTAGGTATAGTACAGAAAGTAGCGAAGAATAGGGTCCTCAATGTACATCCGGGGCTCCATGAAGGCGAAGTCGCTCTTGTCTTGACAGGCGACATGTATTAAACTGTTCAAGGGTGACTGGCCCTTGAGGAATTTGATTGGCAAAGGCGAAGGCGGTAGGATTGTCCGTGAGGAAATTTTGAAGCCAGAACATATTGTTCTGGTCTCCGTATGGACGATGGTACTTGGGACAATCGTTGAGGATATGCTCACGTGTCTCGAGCGTCTCGCCGTCGCACATGCAGGTGTTGATGTGGCACCCTGGGAAGAAGCGCTCTCTAAAAGCACCAATAGGCGCATGATTGGTGACACAACGTGTGAAGCGCGCACACAGATTGACATCGGCACCCATGGAATATTTCAACCATGAGCCACCGTTGGCATATGTCAGTTTGATGGGAGCCAAATCCGTGGAGTGTAGAGAGAGCCAGTTATGGCCGCGATAATTGGGGGAATTCATAGATTCGTTCCACTTGGATAGGCACTTGTCGGTGTAATGCTTTCTGACATAGCTGAGGGAGGTGCGGTAGGGAAGGCACTTGTTATTGCGAATACGAAGCGATGTGGCGAGACAGTGAGCTTGGTGATGGACAGACCACTTTGCTGATGAAGGGATGTACCAGAAGTTAATCTGGTTGAAGGAGGAGGTTGAGAGCCAGTCATGAAGAGCAGGAGCTAGCCTAATAGAGTCCGGGTGAGCACTATGAGGACCGTAAGAAAAAAGCCTTTCGGCTGAGGCAATGGAGTCCGTAAAAACAACAATGCTATTACAATTCATAGAGGATGCAAAAGAAAGAGCTGAAAAAAGGCCAAGTCGGAGAGCATAAGATTCAGCGTCTGAAGATAAAACCTCCCCACAAGGGAGGGTACGAGAAGAGAGAATGTCTGATTCAGAAGAATTGAAAACTAAATACAAAGAGAGAGCAGAGAAAGAAGAGGAAGTAGGAACAGAACCGTCTGTAGCAACAACCAAAGAAGAAGGAGAAGAAAAAGCCTGATCTCTGACTGCCGAGGCAGCTTCGAGATGTCGGGCGCGAGTAGTGTCATCCACTGGAGTGGGGATCCTGTGGAATGTGATCTGGTTTGGGAACGAATCGAGAATACGGTTCCCAGGTTTAGCAAGGGGGTGGAGGAGTTGGAAGGCGTCCATGATAAGTTGAGCATCGGATACGAAATCCAATACTGTGGATCGAGTTTTTGATTCACGTGCCTTGATATGGTCGATGTCCCTTGTGAGGATTTTGAGACCGTGTGTGTCGGGAAGGGTATGATATCTGAACGAGCAGCACTTGGCTAACTTGAACAGATGAAGATGAATGGGGATGAGGCCTGCAATGGCCTCGATACTGCCAGAGGGAGTAGTATGGAACGCTCCGGTGATCCAGATCGCTGCCACACATTGCATTTTGTTCAATTGTTTGATGAGGCCTTTACAGCGCCCATGACGATTGAACCAAAGTTGGAAGCCATATGTAGCGATGGGGACTACACATGACCTGTAAAGGAGGTGCTTGTTTTTTGGGGAGAGGCCTCGTATAGAATTGCCAAGGAGTCTCATGCATTTGACTGTAGAGAGTGCCTTGGTGGAGTAAAAGCGAACATGTTCGTTGAACGTAAGTCTGCGATTGAACCAGAAACCTAGATAGTGCAAATAAGGTTTTGGATGGATGATAATGGGGTCGGATCTGTTAGGATGAATACGGACCGGGGGGTTTGGTTCGTGTGTAGGGCGGCTTGAGAAGTGGTAGACCTCAGTCTTGTCGTGTTCAAGAGTGAGGCCCATGGAAATGAGAAACTGTTCTACATTTGTATAGACAGTACTCAAAGTGGAGGCGTTCAAAAAGAATGATCCAGATTGTACTAGTAAGAGACCATCGTCAACGAAGGAAACTATTTTACAAGATGGTGATTTTGAAAATCGATATAATAAGGGAGAAAGAAAGAGCGCTGTGAGAATTGGAGACAAGGCAGAACCCTGACCTACTCCTACAGACGCTGCGAAAGAGGGAGATAGAAAATTGTTCCATGAGTAAGTGGTAGTCCTATCAGAAAGGTAATTAACAAAAAAGTTCACAACACAGGTGGGAAAACCGTGTCGAGAAAGGATGGAGGTAAGTAAAGAATGATTAATTGAAGGAAAGAATTGTGCGACATCGAACGCGAGGACACTCGATTTGAAGCCTCTCTTCCAACCGTCGCATATGAGGTGGGTGATGTAGACACCTGCATCTTCGGTCGAACGTTGAATTAGGCCACCAAACTGGAGGGGGTGGACCAATTCTAGGGAAGTAGCTTCGAATTGCATACGTTTCAACAACATCTTCTCGATGAGTTTGCCGAAGGTGTTGAGTAGGACGATGGGTCAGAACATTTTAGGAGTGTTGTAGTGTGGTTTGTTTGGTTTGGGGATGATCACCAAGGTTGAATCCTTAAAATATTCCGGCCAATAAGAAAGACGGATGCAATTAGAGGCGAAGTTGATGAAGTCATGTCTGAGTTTGGAATGTGACATGAGTGATTTGATGTGGGCCCAAGAAAGGTGGTCTGGGCCCGGTGTAGAGGAATTGGAACATGGTTTAAGGGCGTCCCATAGTTCCTGATGAGAGAAGGGAACGAATTCTCGAGTGGGATGATGTGGAAGGTGGGAAACAACTTCTTCGATATTGATGGGTTGCTCAGACGTGGAATTGTACGTTTGGTGTAGTGCATTCCATAAGGACGGGAGGTCATCACATGTTTTTCCCTGAAAGGAAATAGACTCAGTGGGAGGGAGAGAATGCTTGCCTATCCAGGACATGAGGTCCCATGGTCTGCGTTTCTCGTTGGATATTTCCATGATTTTGTTATCATAGAAAGTGCGTTTAGCTGCGCGAGTCGTTTGTTGGAATTTTTTCCAATTTGCTTTCGATTTATGGTGGCAGAAGTTTTGAATGGCTTCCGAACATGACTTGTTCCACCATGGTTTGGATCGTTTACACAATCGGATAGGGATAGAGTGATGATTCCATTTGTCGATGACGATGGAATGTAGAGTATGAGCATATGATTTAAGATCATCAATGTCATGGAATGATGGCATGATCTTTTCCACTTCTATAGCGACATCGGTTAGGAATGCTGTCTCTTCTTCCAAGTCCTTGGGGATCAAGAATTTGGTGAAAGGTGCCGGTATGGGTGACGATATATTGATCGAAGCCGTGAGGGGGATATGATCAGACTTGATGGCTAGATCGTGTCGAATGGAGTGGGTAGGGTTGACGTCATGATCAATTGAGAAAATAAGATCAATGACGGTGTTATTTTTGTTGGGGTCGTCTGGAATGTGGGTAAAGATTTGATCTGGTGGATTGTTTGGTGTGGATAACTTGAGACCCATGTTATTCATGCATTCGACGAGGCGATCAGCTTTGGCTGAGTGATGATCAGTATTCGGATCCCACTCTGGTGATCGGATATTGAAGTCTCCTCCAGCACAGACAATGGTAGGGGGAAGATTACATGATTCTAAGTAATTAATAGAAGAGTCATTTTCTGAGTCCGAGTAGACATTAAGAAAATAAAGTTTGTCGGGAAGAGATACGGAGACAAGTTGAAAGTCAGGGGAGTTAATGAAACCGATTTCAGCTCTCAGAGATAAGTGTCTAATAGAAATATTAGCATATGTGAGAGTGCACGATTTGTGTGCTTTGTTAGTGATGGGAATCCAATTCCCATTTATGGGGGGTCCTTCTAAGGGTTCTCCTTCAGAGTCCTTAGTGGATGGAATGTTATGTATGAAGCCTAATGGAGGTTCTTGTAAGAAAAGAAAGTGGAAGTTTTTGAAATCCGGAGAAGAAAGAAGAGCGTTTACAGTCTCGCGATTCTTTTGTACATTGTAGAATAAAACAGAAAATTGAGATATGGAGGGGGGTGAAGATGAAGGTGTATTAGACATTTACTGCCCTCGAGTTGAAATCGTGGTGGTTTTTCTCCGCCTTAAGCTCCTGAAGCTTATTCGTCATCCACTCACGATCGAAGCAGTGACGGAAGAAAGGACATTTATCACTGTTGACGCGATGTTCTTTGGATTCACATGAAAGACATTTAAAGTTGTCCACGTGGGGGCATGTGGTGATGTTTGCGGGAGTAGGGTCCCTGGGATTGGGGCCTGGTTTACCACGGCAGCAGTAACCATCTCGGCGGTGGTTGTTGGTATGATGAGGGTCCCCACAGATGGAGCATCGTGGGTTGCGTGCTTTACATAGATGGGTAGGGTGGCCCCAACGCCAGCACCTGGAACATAGTGGGCTAGCGGTGCGCATAGTGGCGCCGCAGAAAGTACATACATGGTTCTCAATAAGAATCGTATGGTTTATGAGTAATTTTGCTCGCGACGCAGTTTGGGAGTCCCACAAATCGAAAAATAGATTTGCAGAGTCGGAGTGGGGGGAGACTCGGCAGAATCTTGGTTTGCCGATGACATGATTGAGGATATCACTGTATTCTGTGGACATAATGATATCAAAGAAATCGTCGGCAACGTGGGGGGTGCCGTCGGAGCGTAAGTAGGGGATGTTCATTAATTTAACGAACGATTTGGACATTGGGAGAGAGGGTTGAACGGAATCTCTCAGTTCCGGGGAAGCGAAGTAGGATCTGTTGGCGTCACAGATACCTTTTTTGACGAATAAGAGTTCTTCATTGGATGCAACTTTGTTGGTATTAAGCCACATCGTTCTTTCAGTGAGTTGTGCGGATTCGACTTGGAGAAGGAGGCCCTTTTGGTAAAGGGCGTTGTTACAGTTTCAGACGATAAGATCCAGGGATGGGATGGCGATGGGTTTGAAGACATCATTGAACGGTACAACAATGTTCTTACGAGAGGGGCCTTGAGTGGCCTTGGGTTTGGAGGGGGCGGTACGAGGGGTGGGTCTAGGGCTCGAGGTTTTGTTAGGTTGAGGCTTGATATCGCCTGACGACCTAAGGAAGTTGATGATGTTGGCCGGCGACATTTGGGGAAATTGATTCTGAAGAGCTGCATATTTTTGCAGTTCTTCATTGGAAAATGAAGGAGGAGATGAGGCCTTCACATAAGACACTCTTTGGGGGGAGGGGGAAGGTGCGTTCGACCTGGGGTAGGTCAATTTGTTGATTGGTGGGGGAGGGCCTGGGTTCGTGGCAGATTTCTTTTGCGGAGGGTGAGATTTGGCCACAATGGGTTTGCGTATGTGGTGGTTAACGACTTTGGTCCAGGATTTTTCTTCCTGGGGTTTGTTGGTGGTGGGGGGAGCGGGGAGGGTGTCAGAGGGATTGATGGACGCCTCTGGGATAGTTGGGGGGATGTGGGGTGGCGACATGTCAATATCACCAAGGGAGTGTGAAGACTCACCTGGTTTGTTCGCTAGTTGGACCTTGTTAATGGCAAGGACGTTATCAAGTTCCTCATCGAAATGGACTTGAGGTGTGGGTAGAGCAGGGGACGGAGAAGGTTTGGCCGGTTTCTTATCTTGGCGACGTTTGTTTCGCATGCCTGTGGACATGGGAGTAGGGATTGGAGAAGAGGGAGGGTTTGAGCCCTGGAGAATCCCAGAGGCATCAGGAAGGGAAGAGCCCTGGAGTATCCCAGAGGTGTCTTGGGTGGGGAGAGGGGGAGGGAATAGGAGAGAAATAAAGTTATGGAGGGAGACCTCCATGCCGTTGTACGGGATTTTGGCGTCAAGTATTGCTGGGCTTTTTGAGAGAATTAGCAATAAATGATGTAAACAATTGGCCAAAGTGGAAATGTTGAAATTATTTTCCACTGCCGTGTTGAGACCAGAGTTGATAAAATCGAATAAAATGTCCATGACTTCAAGGACAAGTCTTAATTGGGAGGTCGCATGAGTGTCGACCTCGAAGAGGGAATCGATGATGCCATTTTTGATAGCTGAGTCATCCGTTCCACAGTTCACCTCATGGGAACCAGGTGTAATGGGTATGAAATTGGGAATGGAGGGGAGGGGATCTGAGGGCTGGGATTCGTCCCAAGCAGCCCCAGGAGTGGGGGGAATGATAGAGGCTGCATATTTCTGGGCCTCGGTGAGAAGAGTATGAGAGGATGGCACTATTTTGGGGGAGAGGAGATGGGGTTCCTCTTTGATGGAGGGGGCAATAGACGGATGAAGGGACTTAGCAGTGCTATGGCTATCACTAGAGTCTTCTTCGTCACTGTGTGCTACTGAGGCAGCATCGTTGTTGTCGTTGATACGCATGGTCTTTGTCATAGCGGCCATATGAGTGTCAGTGGAGATGGAACGTTTGGTTCCAATGGAGGGGGTGGGGGATGGGGGACGTTGAAGGCGGTATTCCGGCTTCAGATCACGAAAAGGCTCTTGTGAGGGTGAGCGCGGCAGAGTCGGGTTGGGCGCCAAACTTGCGTTTGAACGATGAGGGTGAAGATTGCGAGCAGCGTTGGCAGTTTTCTTCACCACGGAACCAAAGAGACTGCCAGACTCTTTGTTCTCGGACATTGTAATGCTAGAAAATGTATTCCTTTGCTACGAATAACCGTTCCACTGAGACGATGGTGGTGGTTACTGGAAAAGGAAGGTGGTTGTTGGTCACTCACTTTCTGCCAACAAATGAGCCTCTATCTCACACCACTTACAGGTGTCCTCCTTGCACCATTTGTGATCTTCTTCTTGATGTTGGCAGGCATGGTGAATTTGTTCTTCTTTCTTCCATTTCTCCTCTTGCACTTGGTGTTCAGATTCCTCCTGAGCCTGGCAATACTCCTCCTCTTTCTTCTTCTCCTCTGCCTCTTTGGCATGCCATTCTTCCTCCTTCTTTGCATGCCATGCCTCCTTCCTCTTCCTCTTCTCTTCCTTCTTCCTTGCTTTCTCTTCAGCTTCCTTTGTGAGATGTTCTTCTTCAGCTCTCTTCTGAACCAGGAGGGTTTCTAAGTCCTTGGAGGACAAGGACTTCAGTGTATTGACAGCAGGGAAACTTGCAGGCATGGTAGTGCAGCTAAGCAAAGTTTGGGACTTGGCAGAAAGAATCAGCAGAGTAGTGAGGAGTTGACTAGCATCAATTCCTCTATCTAACAGAAAATAGACATCCACAGTTTTGGATGAAACCCACCCCAGAAATTAATTAGAATTAAAGTTCTAGTTAATACAGAACACAGAAGATGCAAGCAGTATTATCCTAGAAATGGGGTAACAATTTGTTGTGATAGCACAAGTTCTCCATTTCTGTAATGGAAATGAACTTGATATTCACAGAAGTTCTGGAGATGATCTATGGAACTACAATTGAAATCAGTAGCTATATGTCATAGATTTTGTGAAGCCAATCTGTAGCATTCAGGGACTGAATGCTTGGGATCAGCAAGAATCTAAAATCAGATAGAAGAGGTGCTCAAGCATCACAAAGCCTCAAGTCTTCTCCAGACAAACCTCAGTCCAAGCTTTCCATAGCAACAGCCTTGGAGAAAAATGGAGATTCCCAGGGTTATGGGTTTTCAGAATTGGAAATTCAAGCTAGGAAATCTCTCAGCAGAATGAAATATGGAATTTTGGAATCCCAGCATGGAGAGACTAAGTCTACACAAAATTCCATAAGCAGAATACAATACAGCATTAACTAGTGTCACTGATATGCCCATGGATATTCTCATGATAAGGTGAGTGTATTGAGCCTTTAGAGAAATTGGCATAGGTTCTCAGCATGAGGATTCCACTTGTGAGAATCATAGTCAGATCAAAGTCAGGAACCCAGTACAGACATAAGATACTATTGACAGTAGTCCATCACAAGGATGACTGAGGACAGTCATTTATAGTGGGGGGGAGATGTTATGGCCAAAACTGTTTTCAGCCATGAAAGCAGTAACTGGGTTATAATACAATCAAGTTTTAGGGCTAGAATAACAGACTATGAACCCACACTAGAAGTGACCTCAGTGCCTTGTGAGGATCCATCCAGTAGTATAGTCTAGGCACCTAGATCAGGAAAACTGTACTGACTAGAAGCATCCATAAGCCATTGATTCAGTACTGTTACTGAACTCAGGATTATATTACTGAAGAATATTCATTAATCACCTCCTTGCAAGGTTCCTTTCTTGTGTAAGTGACACTAAGGGATATCTTGTTCAGTAGTATGCTTAGCTGCCACTAAGGACCCAAAAGCCTAGATCAGCTATGTTCTCAGTAGCAGAAGTCTGAGTCAGAAGAGAAACCATCTAGCTAGGGAATAGATGTGTCATTTCAGAAGTAACTCACAGACCTCACAAGATGCCAACCAAGTGACTCAGTAACAGTCAGTGATTCCAATCAGCTTAGTGAGAAACACAAGGAATGCAGATTCATAATACTGTCAAGTCAGAAATGACAAATGGTATTATACATCCAGCAGACTCAGTCAGCCAAAAGCTGATAAATATCATACATGTGTACCTTACCAGTACATGCATACAGTAGAAACACATACATGTCCATCTTCAGAACACCCTATTGGGCAGAGAACAATGTAGATTATAAATTATATGACTCTGT
>JAEUWS010000758.1:0-28716 GCA_018524945.1 Podaxis sp. C-F-92630
GTACATGCTGCTGCGGGGGAAACGACCGCTTGAGAGTACCGCTTTGGTTCAATGCTGTTTGGGCGCTAAGCGTGACTCACCAAACTTCTTTGTGTATATGGCAATACCCTCTCCAAGGGATAGGAGGCGCTCCGATGCAACCAGGGTCGAACCCAGACATCCATCACGGCATCACAATAGCAGATAACAGTACGAGGTGATGGTGAAAAGCAGTAGAACCATCATCAAGATGCGAGTTGGCGGGGAGACGCCGCCGTTGAACGTCGAACAAGCAACGGGTTATTGTACCTGTAAAAACTTTTTAAGGCATTCATCGTCTCTATTGAGAACACGACCCCCATTGTCCTATAATTAACCCAGAGCTTCGATTCTGATCACAGCACCTAGCAAACAATGCCCCTTTGTTCTCCGACTAGGAAATGTGAGCCTTTGCTCCTGAACCGTCACTACCTTGGATGCCAGACGAGGGTTAAGTTCTAGTCATGGAATATCCTAAAAAAAGCTCTGATAGAAGGCCGGGTGGTATTATGGGTTCATGATGTTACGGGAGAACCATCACAATGGAGGGCCTTGTACAGCCAGGGAGTCAACAGCTTCGAGTAAAGCACGATAAGATGATTGGACAGATAAGCACATCGCTTCGCTCATTGTTTCGTATCATTCTTCTTCATGCTTTGCGAATTTACAGCGAAGAAGGGGGGATCGTCTAGGAGATTCAAAGTCCCCGTTGTGCACTAGATTCCCGAAGGCGGCGTTCAGTAATTGGATTGCCCCCACAGGTTAGGGAATCTGGTCCCGTGTTAGCCTTGACACGGGTGTTCGGAGAATATCCGAGAATCGAAGTCGAAGGATGTGAAGTATAACACTAATAGCTCACTATGAGAGCCATCATAAATAGAAGAGTGAACGTTGGGTGGTAAGTATGAGATGCTCGTTATATTATGGAAATGCGGGATAGATTCGGATGAGCTCCACGAGACGGCGAGCCACACGAAATAGCGGAAGCTGTCCTTGGCTCATGATGAAGCAAGAGAAGAGACGCGGGGACAGTAGCTTTGAGTGGATGGTGTCAGAAGGACTTTTGGTTGAAGAGGTACTCGAACCGTGACCGCGTGTAGGGTCTCGATCTGGCTGACATGGTGGCGATGATACGGATTAAGGAAGAAGAATTTCTAGACCAAAGGGAGTGGATGATGTGACGGTGGGGTTATGCCGCGGGACGAGAGCGAGCGGATGAGTATTCGAATCCGGTGACGCACCACCACGCTTTGTCTTGCATCATAACAGAACGGCTTAAGAATCTGTGTCGCCGACTGGGAAGGTATTAGGAGGGAGGCATGACATGGGTTCCCTGCAATGATCAGAAAAGTGGCGCTGATGAAAATACCCGTCGGAAGGGTACTCAAAGATGTACCATCAGGAAGTGCTTGGGAGGTTTTTGCATGGGAAGACCATAATTTTAAAATTGTGACCGCGAGGACTGGAGCGGTCAACATGGTAAGAGCGGGTAGGTGATCTACGTGTCAGTTATGATTCCATGGAAGTTATAGAAGGGTTCATCCCAACAGCATGGGTATGACGGTGATGGGCTCATGGGTGGAAAACGATGGACGAGTCAGGATATGAGACGCAGGGAGTTGCGGGGTGAGATCGGCCGAGATGTGTGCATCGTCCGACGCGGAATGACGGGGGTTTGGGTCAATATCCTGGGGTCTGGGTGGTACGGTTAAGGTGAGCTATTCCTAAGTGATGAGTCCAGAATCTGGGAATGGCATTGTGTGCTAGATAAGCTAAGAACGGTCTCTATAATGTTGTATGTCCCGGTACGATAATCGCGAGTTTGAATTGGTATGGCAACAGACCTCACAATCTGATTCATACATGACGTCGCTCAGCGCTCAGCTTCCCACTCTGCACGCGCCGCCCCGCTACCCAAACGTGGTAGGGCGCGTCACACTGCGTCACGACAATTTACCAATGGGATTGCTAAAATAGGATTTAACTATTTATTTCCTGGGGAACCCTCTAGAACATGACCCTGGGCTGCCCGATCTCAGGGAGGGAAAGTACTGGAAAGTATACGAACGGTGTACGAGCGGCAAGGCTAGATGTCCAAGCCGGCCGATGGGGCATCGGTGTGGGCGGCAGGGCTAAAGGACCATCGAGACATTTGTGATCATGGGTGCAAAGAAGGGGCAAAAGCTTGAGAAAGTAATACAGAAATTGAAAGGAGAGAAGAGAATTGAGACGAGCGAGAACGTGGCAAACTTGCACGCCACACGTTTGCAGAGTTTGGTTAGCTTGCAGGAGAGGAGTGAATTGGCAAAATAGGGCGAGTCATCTGATGCCGTTCCGAGGGGTCAATGGCTTGGTATGGACGCGGGGCGAACGTGTGTTGGGGCTTGTACTCTGGCCGAGCACTGGCAGAGAGAGGATGCGAGATTCGTAGCTGGAGAGGGAAAAGACTATTAGCAAAGTGAGAGTTCTATTTAGCAGGACGCCCCCTATCGGTGCGACCGAGACCGGGGTTGTGGTCTGCAGAGGAGTGGGCAGTGCAGGATCGACAGGTGATGGGTGCACGGGGTCCTGGGGTGCCTGTGACCCGGAGTGAATAGAGGGAGTAATCTGGATATATTGGAGAGTCGGGGCCTGTGACATGTGTTACGGATGGGAGCATCACGTGTGTGACGGGGAATTGTGACTTGGATCAAAGCGGTCTAAATTGGTCAAAATGGGCATTTCCAAGGCATTTCAAAAATTCGTTTTCCGTTGCGAATGTTGCGACCTCCCAGGATCTCCCTATATAAGCTTTGACTCTTTCCTTCCCATTACCCCGTCTCATCATCGCCCCAGGCTCCGCCCTCCGCTGTCTCCTCCCCCCTCTACCACTTATCTCTACCTCTACTGCCCATACATGTTCGAGGAAATATGCCTGGTGTGCGGCAAGCACCTCTTCGACTACGGGTATGCTCTCCACCTACTCTCGACTCGACCCCCCGTCCCAATGTCTCTTCCCTTCCAGGTCTGCTTATTGCAGTGACGACTGCCAAGGTCGTGATGCAACGTCCCCCTCAATCTCATCCTCCAGTAGTGCCCTCTCTTCACCCCATCTCGGCTATGCCAACGGCGGCGATGTGCCACCACTCATGCCTTCTGCTCTTGGCACTGCACTCAAGAATATTCGAGGCCGTGAAACATGCCCAGGTTCTTCCATAACCTGGTCCAGCATGGTTACCGACGACGAGGAAGAAGATGTCAGCCTCACGGTCCGGACTGAGTACACCGAAGGATCTGAGTTGGTTGAAGAAAGCATCTCCAAACAATTCGGCTTTCCATACCTCCTGAAGCCCTCAGCCCTGCAGTATGCCCGTCGCCCATCTGGTACCAATAATCACTCCACTGTTCCCCACGTCCATCGACGCATGTCCTCCTCCAACTCTTCTTCTGCACACGTGCGAGGCATTCCACGGAGCGCCCCCCATCCTTCGCATTCGTCGACCGAAGATGAAGAAGCTTTTTCTGACCTCGGCTTGTCCTCCCGAGACAATCTAGACACGGAGGAAAGTGACGCCCCCTCGGAGAAAGGATCTGATGGGGGGAAAGCTAAACTAGACGCTGACAAGGCGAAGCGGACCCGTAACCGCGCAAGTCTACCAGCCTGCTTCTCATTGTTGCAGATCACCTCGCCAGGCAAGGAGCCACCACGATCATCCCCCATCTCCACATCATCCGGCCGCACTGTAGCTCGCCCCTCTCCCCCAACTCCCAAGTTGCCGCTTGTGTCCCGACCGCCACCACAGGTCATCGATGGCAACCCACCGGCTTTCGTTCATGCTACTCCGAGGGGGCGCCGTCGTGTCCCTGGGGAGTCCAGCAGCAGTCACCGCTCCGATTCATCGTTTTCCCGTTCCCGCTCCCGGGCTCGCAAACTGGGCCCCGAGATAATGCCGCGCTTGGTTGAGCAGGATTCGCGTCTTGGATTTGGTGGGAAGGACTGCACGGACTGGTCCTCAGTGCCAGGCCAGCCCCACCGTGGCAGGACAACAGTCCGGAGGAACAGTTCACCACCTCCGAAGGTATTACTTGGAATGGAAGATCGCGGCCGCACTCTCACCGCAGTGTGTCAGGCTGAGATTTATGACAGGTCTCAGTCCGGCAGCAGGAACCGTGAAAAACCGCGCGGGCGGACTCGTGTTGAGGATCTGGACGGTATCGGATTCTCGACTAATGCACCTGGATTTGGGAATGGACGAAGTGGCTTGGTGGGAAGGGAGCGCGACCGAGAACGAGAACGCAGTCTGGGCTTCGTTGCGCGTGTCCCCCTCTAGACTGGTTGCACTCCTCTCCGGACTTGATCTCTGGGCGGCATTTGTCGCTTATTTCACAAAATTCCCCATCAAAATCGAGCCCCGCTGGGGGACGCTGGGACATGGGACCTATTTTCACCTACAAAATATCCAACAGGACACCCCCCCCACTTTTGTAACATTCGGAAAATCATCACTCAGCAATCGTATCTCAACAAACAATCAGCAAGTTTTGTCTCGTTTCGTCATGCCACAGTCCGCTCTAATCGCCGTTTGCATCCTCAAAATTGCTATGTTGTCGTTATCACAATTACCCCATTTAGTTTCTTCTCCTTCGTTGTCGGCCAAAACCATCTTTTGTTCCATGAAAGCGCAATTATTCTAGTATATTATGTCAAACGTCAAGCAACATTTTTTCTCGACCATTCTTCGCTTCGTTGCGGAGAGCACTGGCTCTCTGCACCTTTTTTTGAAAAATTTCCGCCGCATTTTGCACCATTGGGGCAATTCATCTACCAGTTTCGTAGCATCCACTCAATGACTTCGCATCTCCATATCTCTCATAGTCTGTGTCGTATAGTATCTCGCCGTCTTTGTGGTATCATACCAATGAAGGTGTTCATGTTGGTTGTGTCGTTGTGGGTTGTAAGTGTGAAATCAAAGAGTGTGGAGAATTCGTGAGTCAGAGGACAACGTGTATCGATTGTTGGAGGAAGAAGAGTTAAATTGGATTTCTAAAAGCGGGTGATTTCGTGCGAATAGAGCTGGAGGAGAAACGCAGATTGCCCTGAGGACGGCTAGAGACTGTCCGTCCACAACCACCACAGTGTACTGAGTAGCTTGCCACCATTGATTCTTCTACATCCCATATCCACCCAAGGGAGGCTCAACCCTCCGTCGATCCGCCCTCTGCCCTGGAACAACACTCCATCCCCCACAGCTCCCCCGACGACCCAAGACGGGCACCGTCCACGACGCACCCGACGACCAGTCTCATCCCAGCTACTCGCCCCCGATCAGACCTCCACCAACCAGACTCCCCCACCTTGCTTGACATCATCCACCCCCAGTCCACTGGTGAGTTTGTCCCCCATCACCCCAGTCTGGCCCTTGCCACTGCATGACTAATTCGTCTGTCCACACTGTCTCGCTCCCGGCCATTTTCTCGCGCTATTCACTAACTACCCTTGTTATCATCACCCGCCTACCGCCTCTCACCCACTCCCCGCGGCAGACCCCGAATACACCAGGGCCCGCAAGCGACAGAGAGTCGACCACAACCCAAGCTCAAGTCTATCTCCCTTTCCCTCTTCAACCACAATATCCGATCTTCCCTCCCCTGCTCCATACTCACTTCCCTACCACATGTCTTTCTCTGATTCTGATCAGAATTCAAACTTGTCTGTTTCACCTCACCTCGCTGGCCCGAGTTCCATCGCGAGCGGCAGTATGGATCCTGTTGCTCCAATGAATGGCCGGACAGGTATGACGACCAATGGAAATGGCGTAGTATCTTCCTCAGTCCCTGCTACCAATGGTTCTTCGGGCGGTGCGGGGTTAGTGTTGGGTAATGGGACCGGGAACGGGGTGACGAAGCATGGCAAGGCTCCCGCGGTCGCGACTGTCAACCTGCCCGGTACTCTGTTGTACGAGGACTCTTTTGTGGACAGAGAAGAATTTGTTCGTCTTGTGATACAGAGTCTAAGAGATGTTGGATACATGTGCGTATGCGTTCATGTTTAGGGATGCTGCGTCGGTCCCCCTGACTTTGACTTATTTTGCTGACTTGCTTTGTTGTTACTGTTGCTCTTTCAGTGAATCTGCTGCTACACTCGAGGCCGAGTCGGGTTACTCGATGGAGTCGACCGAAGTGTCACAATTCAGGCGTTATATTCTCGATGGAATGTGGTCCAAGGCGGAAGCCACTCTGTCGCGCTTGTTCCAAGGGGACGAAGAGGGGCTATATGTGAGTTCATGTGTGCGTTTGCGCAGCTGCGGAGTTATTCTTACTCGCACCTTCCAGGATGCGCGATTTCTAATAAGCCAGCAAAAGTATTTGGAGTTGCTGGAAGCCAAGAAGACCACGGCTGCGCTCCAGGTTCTCAGAAATGAACTGGCGCCTATGAATACCGAGACTGAACAACTACACACCCTATCGAGGTAAATACTACGCGTAGTTCTATTCTTGTGATAAGACAGTCGTTTTGACAACTTCTTATCAGCTTTCTCATGTGCTCTGATCCTGAAGAGTTACGGCAACGGACTGGTTGGGACGGTGCATCTGGGTCATCGCGACGCCAACTACTCAATGACCTGCAACGTACGTCTGGATTTTTTACGTTCTCATATCGTTCAGAGCTGAGCTGTAGCCTCGATTCACAGACTATATCCCATCATCCATCATGATTCCCCAACGACGCCTTGCCACCCTTCTCCATCAAGCACGCGAATACCAACATTCACGATGTGTATATCACAATTCACCGCTAGAGTCATCAACATTTTCATTGTACACTGATCATCATTGTAATAAATCCGAGTTCCCGAACACGACGACGATTATCCTGCAGGGGCATACAGACGAGGTGTGGAACATGCAGTGGAGCCATGATGGGATGTATTTGGCGACGTGTGGAAAGGACAAGACAGCCATTATATGGAAGGCAGGGGTGCGTAATTGTTTCTCTTGTTTTGAGGTTTCCCTGGTTGCTGACCTGTTGTTGTTTTGGATAGATTTCCACAGAAACTGGCGTTCCGATACAGGAATGGTCAACACACCAGATACTACGGGATCATCAGTATCATGTCGGGTGTCTCGCATGGTCGCTGGACGATTCAATACTCCTGACGAGTGCAGAGCATCATATCAAGATGTGGAACGCTCAGGTTAGTCTTCCAGCTCCATGGCTAGCCATTTATCTCCATGAGTCTTTCCTGACTGTTTGTCGTATCAATCGGTTTTAACAGACTGGTGTGTGTATCGAAACCCTGACCGAACATACGGAGACTGTCACTGCACTGGCGTGGCTTCCTGATGGCTCAGGCTTCATATCAGGTGCTCTGGACGGCAAAATCATTCACTGGGTGAGAACTCCATCATTTGTTCTTTGTTCCTATGACCTGGAGGGTGGCATACTACTTCTTGGACTTCCTGGGGGACCTCCCCAGTGCCTGCCCATCTGCCTGATATTTTTGGACCGATATGACTGACACGTCTCATTATCATTATTAATAGAATGCCGACGGGAAGCTACACGAGTCATGGGGAATGACGCCAATTCGAGTAACAGATCTCGCCATAACTCCCGACTTCACACGTCTCGTTACAATTGGCATGGACCGCAATCCTTCACCACCCGAGCCGTCAACAAGACCTGGTGTAGGGGTCCAGGCCGGCTCTGGTAGTGATCAAGCCTCTGGGACTGGAGCCGGCAGCGGTGCTGGCGCTGGTGGTGCCGCCCATCAAGGTCAGGGTGGAGGTGTGAAGAGTAGTAACAAGATGATCATTTATGATTTGGCGACGAAACAGCCAGAGTTGTGAGTGGGCCTGTCTTTCCCTTTTTATGAGGAGAAGTTTGATTTAAGAATTGACCGACGCTTCGGCATTTGTTTCTGTTTTTGGCTTTGTTTTCCCCGCAGTACCGTTGCTCTAGAAGGCGAACTTACGAGCGTCAAGATATCGCAGAATTCGCGGTATGCTCTTATCAACCTTGCCCCCGATGTGAGGCTTTTTTTCCTTTGGCTTTGTATCACCGCGGGTTGTTCATTAATTTTCGCATTACGCGTTTTGCGCTATTAATTTGTTTAGGAAATCCGGCTGTGGGACTTGGATACGAATCGCGTGGCACGAAAGTACACGGGACAAAAACAGGGTCGGCATGTCATCCGGAGCTGTTTTGGTGGAGCGGACGGGAACTTTGTTGTCAGTGGAAGTGAAGGTTCGTCCCGTCTTCCTTATCTTTGTCTACATTATCCAATTATTTGCCTATCTCCTTTCCTTTTTTTGTCGTTTTGTGATTCCCTCCATCTATTGTTATCCTATCGCCCTCTATTAATGCTTTCTCCCTAAAAATTCCTCTTCCAACCTAATTTTGGTTTGATACACGATACTAATATTCTCATCATGTCCGGTTGGACGGATAACAGATAGCAAAGTGTACGTGTGGCATCGCGAATCTGGCGTGCTTCTGGAAGAGTTAGCTGGACATGGAGAGGGGAGCGTGAATTCTGTCGCGTGGAATCCGAAGAATGAGAGGATGTTTGCATCGTGTTCGGATGATCATACGGTGCGGATATGGGAGGCACCGATGCCTTTGGGCGGTTCAGAAGGGGACAGGTTTCGGCATGGAGCAGAGGGTTCGGGATTGGGTTCGGGTTCGACGGTAATGTCGAATGGGAAGGGGAAGGGGAAGAGTGTTCCGAGGCAGAGGTGGGATGGGAGTGGGCCGAGTAATGGTGGTGCTGGACCGAGTGAGGAGGCGACAGTTGGGGAGGCCTCGTCAGCTGGTGGTGGTGATTCGAGTGCGAGGTGACTCGAGGTGGTTTTGTGGTGAGGGTTTGATAGTAACTGGTGCTGCTGCTGGTTGTCGCTATTACTCTCCCCACATACCGTTCTGTTTGGTTGGTGGGTCCTACATCCACCGTCATAAGTGGCCCCTATCTTTGTGGTCATACAAGATGCAATTTGGGTGCCTTCGCAGTACCTTTACGTCCCTCCATTTCCCCTACCCTATATCCCTACTGATCATCCCCTCACACTTCGTCATGACACCTACAATACACGTCCCATTTTGCATCTTTTGCATAACATGCTTAACGATCACCTACAATTCAATTTTCAAGTTGTTCTACAGTATATTTTACATTCATAACTCGTTCAATTCTTTTCACCTCAACGACACTCATGATACGGCTCAAGTTTTCATCCATTATCTTTTTTTTCTTCTTTGGTTTTAACTCTCTAAATACGTATTATGTCTGTCTCTTGCCTCACCTCTTTATTCGCATGGCCATAGTTAGGCAGTTATTGTACATACCATCCATGTTAGGTATGTCCTGTCCATTAAATCACCTGCTCAACGCTCTGGTCGCGGGGGAATGCAAGTCCCTTAAGTCCGAAACTCCGGGGAAGTTAACGAAATTAGAGTGCATCCGCCAACCATTTTCAGCGAGATTCAGGGTGTGGAGCAATTCCGTTTCAATTCAGTTCTCGCTGAAAACTCACTGGAAGCGGGGTAGCGAATAGGGTGTATGTGCAACCTCGTTTCAGTGAGTTTTTAGCGAGAAATCAATGGAAACTGAATTGCTCCACATCCGTAATCTCGCTGAAAACAAGGTTGCACATACACTCTAATAGAGCATATTTGCAAACCGTTTTCAGCGAGATTCTGGGCGTGGAGCAATTCAGTTCAATTCAGTTTTCGCTGAGAACTCACTGAAAACGAAGTTGCAAATATGCTCTAATACATTCTGTTGTGGAGTTTGAGGAAACTCAAAAGCCTAAGTGTGGGGTAAAGCACCACAGTTTCTGCGGTTGTTAGAATCGGGTTGAAATTGAAATTTGGGGTTTTTTGATTGGGGATTGTGTAATATGTAATGTATGTTTAACGAGTAAGTACTACATATGTACTTCGGAGGAATTGGATCCGAGGAGTTTTCTGGATTGGCCACCGGTCCGTGCTGTTTACTTAATTGGTTCTCTCTTCTACAACCTAGACTATGGCGCTTACCCCACTCGCATGCATATATTGGACCTTGTGACGGTTCGCGTTGCGTATCCTTTCCGTGGTAACCATGTAAGTCTCTGGCCGGAAACACGGGACTGCTGTGTGCAGTGAGTTAGCCGAGGGATGTGACTGGAAGTTGGCCTTGAGATACATCTTTGTATGATTCGGCTGCTTAAATTGGAGCTCCTCCGTTGGCCCCTCGGCGTCACTAGCCCGACTGAGTGATCAACTCCATATCTACCATATCTATGGTCTCGCGACTTCTTGAGACTATACGCAATTGGGGTCACGAGGACTTGATAATTACTGATTTACTTTAGTGTTGGCTCGACATGTGGTTCGAGCATGAGATGATGGGATGGATCTCTTCCATTCTTTTTCCATGTGAAGTGTGCACTTGATACGCACTCTTTTGAGCTCTCGGGGGGCAGATGACCATGTTGGTGATGTATGCTGTGATTCGCTGGATTTGGGTTCTCGAGGTGGTCTAGTCGACCGTGTACTATACTGAGTGACAGTGGCAGAATTGAACCCCTTGTCTTTTAAGTTGCTGCCGAGCTTGACGAAGAGGAAATAGAATCGGGTGTCATGTCAGACACGTAATGAGAGTCGTCTTCATCTCCTATACTGCCACAAAGCCAGCCAGTGGACAATGATGACGATGGCATTCCAATCATGTGAATGCAAGAACCTATTGGTTGAGGGAGACCGTCACCAAAGACAAAGGTCACCGGGTCAGCTAGTCTTGAGTAGCCGCCTGTTTAGTACGATCGTATAGTGCCACCACTCGAACAAATGACTCAAGGTGGAGAGGCGGCGGCACGAGCTACGATGCAGTGATGCCGGATGGTCATCGCGTAATTTATGACCTGATGATGATGACACTACTGCTGGCTCCATTAATATCAATTGCGATCGCCCACTACCAGCTACCATACCCAGTTATGGTTGGTTGTGTTGAGGCTGCGG
Organism: Podaxis sp. C-F-92630; assembly: GCA_018524945.1. Lineage (NCBI taxonomy): Eukaryota > Fungi > Basidiomycota > Agaricomycetes > Agaricales > Agaricaceae > Podaxis > Podaxis sp. C-F-92630. The sequence continues at coordinate 11,003 of JAEUWS010000758.1, forward strand.
GAAACGGGTATGTCATAGTAAGATGCTATGACAAGCTTCCATTGCCATACTCTCTAGATTAGTTCGGTCCCGCGGAATGGAGACATACAAGGTATAATGCATAAGACTTGTTTTACGGTGGTTAGCCTTTGATTACCTGTGGAACTTCTACCATACTGAATTCAAATGCGGAGTTATTAAAATCATGTTGTCGTGAACATTACACGCAGAGGGAGATCGACGGTCGACGTTCATGGTAATACTTGAAGGTGTACCTTTGTATGCTCCGAATCGAGAATATATACAGAACGATGGGCTATTCGAAAATTCGGTGATGGAATAGGAAATCTTATTTGGAGCTACGGCGGAAGACCCAACGGGACCGAGGGGGGGGTCCGCGAGTACGATAGTCCAGGATGGACCCGAAGTGAGTGTAATGTCCGGAGACCTCGACGGCAATCACGAGTCTACCTGAATGAAGGGATCCTGTACGGACATGTTACAGTTTCTCCATGTGTAAATGAGAGCGTCGTCTATGCGGTGTCGACGTGACGTTGATTGACAGTCCATTGACAAAGGAGAGCAGTCTGGGAAAGTAAGAGACAGGAATGAATTACGGAAGTAATTGAAGCGGTTGTGGAAATATGAAGGTTAAAGCCGCGTGAGCGTGGAAGAGCATAGTATTACAATTGATTAACGGTTAACCAATAGAAGACTGGCTGGAGTGAAACCCAGGGCCCGGTGGTACGGATGTAACACGAACAGTAATGCAGGGATGAGAGATGAATGGGTCACGTAGCCCAAGGGAAAGTAGGGGAAGAGAAGAAACTATCACAAATATGGATATGCGACGGTGCGAAAACCAGTGGTAAACGGTTGACTGAAAAAGCTAGTGCCCGTAGTATACATATGGCGGACGGCTGGATATTCTATATGGTAGATGCTGAATGGAGGAAAGACGATGAGTCCGAAGCGGGGTGAAAAGATACGACGAGAATAGGATGTTACACTGGGCGTTGAGGGACTGGGCGTTGTGAGTATGCACGGTGTTTCGGCACGAAAAGAGAAGCCATGGGGTCTTTCTTGATCGGCACGGCCAGTTTCGTTGGACGTGCGTCAGCTGACACACTGGAGGGGGAAACCACTGGTGGGGTTTTTGCTGGCGGGCTTCCCGACTGCCTCGGAACTGTTGTGGTCATTGTCGTGCGGGGAAGTGCGGATCCAGGGCTAGGTCGGGAGTTTGGGGAGGAACTTGCGCTTGAGGATGGGCGGCATGCTGGTGAAGGGGAGAGTCCCGTGGGGAAAGTCCCTGATGGTGTGTTTTTTGGGCCGGAGATTGGGCGTTTGGGAACGGTGTTGACAGAAACTCGACTTGGCATAATTGATGCGGATGTCGGCATAATGGGACATGACGGCTGAGAAAGAACACGGTAGGATTTGCCATTGTTCATCGGAGGAATCAGGCGTGAATGATACATAGCCTTCTGAATTTTTGACGCTTCGGAGAGTGTTTTCTGGAGCAACGTCTTTGGTTGGACAGGTGCGCCCCCTAACAAAGGAGAAATATCTCAGTGAGCCACTGACACGAACTCGAAAATTAGTACTTACACCCTCCAGTTCTTGGGCGTTTAGGTGGCGGAACTCGGTCAGTGAGTTTAACTTCTCGTTCTTTCTTGCGTTCTTCTGCTTCCATGCGTTGTGCCTTGAGCTTTGAACCGAGTCTTTCAAAACGTCGCTCCTCCTCGTGTTTAAGGGCCTGTTGAACAGACAATGAACTTAATGCAAACATAGGGGCGCAAAGCCGAGAGAAGAGGCTCACCATATAACGTTCTCTCCATGACGTTGGTTCTAATGAATCGTCATCTAGGTACTTTTCTACAGCAGTGGGGTATTTTCGAGCACATAACTGCATCCAAATTTCTATAGGGATATTAAATCAGGTGCTCCGGAGAGTGACCGTAGCCGGATTCGTACCGGGGGTGTCATCTTGTAGATGCTGCAAATAACATCAGGGAGAGCCTTTTACCAAGAAACTTATGAGCATACTGGAGATGTTTCTTCTAGTCTTGAAAGTTGTTCCGCCGAGCATCGTTCTAGGATTGGTTTGACTAAGGGATAACTCAAGTCGTCACCGAGGGTTGTGATGGCTGTGTATGTCTTCAGCAGGGAATAGGGCTCGGAGTTGACATTTACACACAGTCTGCACACGACGCTGCCGCTGTAAGCATCGGTTAGAGGTGATTCATTGAGGAAGGAACAAGGAATTGCGCACCTCGTTGGCAGAGCTGTACCAGTGTTGGCACCCGGCCGTTTGTTGGTAACTCGGTGTCGCTCATGATACTATAGGGTCTATGGATGCTTGTCTGTGTCGTATATACGAGTAAATGTAAGTCTAGAGGCGAGGGGAAAGACTATGGATGTTGTGCGTGAGGTTCTGACTCCGTAGACATTCAAGATATCAATTCACGTCAGACGATGCCGAGTTGCCTTTTTTAGGCAATTCCATCTCCATGCCTTCGATTGTTCCATTCATCTTGTTTCTCATCACACCATCTTATTAATCATTACGGACAGTGTTGGGTGCAGGTCTTCTGTGACCCGACCTTTCTCATGTAGGGAGAATGTGTACCAGATTCCCGGAAATTTCTAGCTGACGTGTGGCATCCTCATACAATCACTGGTTCAGACCTTCTAGGTGATTACGCCTGTGTTCCATACATCTCGAAAGAAGTCTCGATTACCATTATGGCCAACAGATGTCGAACATAATTTATACTCTCATTTACATAAAGTCCAACGAACCTTCCACTGCGGGTCTTCCTGACGAATCCTACTCCTATCATATATCAGCAGAAACTACGCCACATGCCACTCCATGCCTAGCAGGGTAAAGCAGAAGGTCATCCGGTAGATGCCACTATACAAGTGTTACGTTCCGAACGGAATAATGATATTGCAGGCAACCTCGAAACTGAGGACCAGAATTTCAAGTTCACATTGTAGTTTCGCATTGTCAGGGAATTGCGCGCTTAGATGAGGTACGTTTATTCAGAGGGCTCTTGCTCCTGTTCGGAAAATAGCCCGAAAAAAAGCTTGGCTCTGGACTCGCCACATTTCATCGACGCTGTCATGATTGGACAGGTTCCGGGAAGACAGGGGTGTCAGAGGGCAGATCCTAGACAGGTGACATACGAAGCAAGTAATGAAGCAGTTTTAGCCGGCTTTCGGACTCCCAAGGTGTTTCTCATAACCTTCAAGGCCTCGACAGTGACTCTACATCAATGGTAGAAAGGAACCAGGAGTAGGGAATTGCTTATTTCCGGTAGAACGCCTGCATGAACAAAAGGCTTCCCGCTTAAGGGAAGATTTCAGGAAGCCACTGTTGGAGAACCTTATCTTTGGTGACAGGTCGGGGAAGAAGAACATGTTGCTTATCTGCTGGCCGAGGCCGTAGAGAGGAAACACAATAGGAGCCTGGTGTATCATAAAACGATCGTCGGGAGAACCGGACATAAGATCTGAGGGATTATACAATTTCATAGGAACAGTATTGCAGATTTGGACCCAACGTTTCCGAGGAGAAATTATCAGTTGAAATCTAATTGAACGGTGATAGTAAAGGAAACAAGTCCCTATCATGATCATGAAACACGTTTTTGCAGCAGTTGAGCAGTTGAGCGGGAGCCGGAGGCGTGGCGATTATGATCTTCCGGACCAAAGTCGTTTCCTAAAAGACGTAGCGAAAGACCGGCACCGCGGTTCGCTTTGAAATATTCCAATACCAGAAATAAAGCCAAGAATGCACCGCAGTATCCGGTCTCGAGAATTTGGCGTGCCGAGGTAGCATTTACAAGCAGACCCGCAACGATGGAGAGCGATTGATACTGGCGGTCATCAGGAGGATGCCCAAAGTTCCGAGACACGTCGATTACGAACAATCGCAGAAGGCGAAGTACTCTTGAAAGATCCATGGTGTACATATTAACGCTAAAGATACACGTAAATAAATGGGCCTGGAGGAACTCGTGAATACCTAATCTTCTTCATCAGAGAGCTCTTGGTGTTGCTGTTCTTGAGCTTTCATCGCACCGACAATGTCGTCGGATTGTCCTTTTTGAGCAGCCAAGCGCTGTCCTGTGAAGAATGTTAGCAAGTGACTGCGCCACAAGCACCCACGAGGCGTACGAATAAGTGTATGAATTGCCTCCTGAGTTCTCAGTTCCAGTTTTGCCAACTTTTTCTCCATTTCGCGTTTCAGGTCCCAGTTCGGCCGTTTCGGAGCTATGTTGAAGACATCCTATGATCACATATCAGTTAGGCGGTGCATCCGGCATCGGAATGGTCGTCTAACATACCAGTTCTTGTGCCTGCCGCACTTTGTTCTCCTGAATAATTTTCTCCGCTAGACCGGCTACGTCCTTTTCGACTGTATCTTCCATCTCAACGTCGTCATCCACAGTACGCTTTTTGATCGTTCGTGATTCTGGATCGAAGTTTCTCGGTTTGAATAGCGGCTCTGCGGTACTGAGGGTTCATGAGTTCGTTGACGGATGTGCATGGCATACTTACTCACTCGTCGGTCACTTCTCCTGCCTTTCGCTTCCTGAGCGCAATGAGACGCGCTTTACGCGCTTCTGATGCTTCAACTAATGACATGGGATAGGGATTTGTGGTGGATGGAGTACAGAACGTTCAACGACCTTCCACTACTCGAGCCTGCTGACTAAGCCATTGATCGCAATATTTCTGACATTGACGACCCCAATTGGACGCGTCTTCGGAGCGGAAACTTAACCTTGGCCGCGCCTTTTGCCCATCTTCTACCACAAAATTTGGACTAGATCAGTATTGGCGCCTGACCTGTTGAACAAGGAATAGGTGGTGTCCATTTTTTCGGAATACGAAGCCGGCAGGAAATGTTATGCGCATGGTATAGGACGTACTTCCAGATTCTTGACATTCCTCAATATGGTCGCGCTCTTAAGAGTGCCCACAGGCACATCCACTCAACAGCGTCAAGGAGTGCTGCGCAGAAAAGGATAGCGATGGAGGAATACCCCTGCGACGTGATACGGTGCGTCCGCTCTCGCTTTCAGACACAAGTTCATTGCTCATAGTTTCGCTTCAGGAACTTTTCCATAATTGCACATATAGGTGCATATACTGTCTGGGTATCGCTTTATGTTACTAAATAATATAGAATATAGATCACGGAAAGTCGACTCTGGCAGACCGGTGCGCTTTAGCGTCTGCTGTCCTTGGGTTATCCCTGCTGACTTCGGCTCTTTCTTTAGGCTCCTTGAGGTTTGTGCCCTCCCTAGACTTTCGACTGCTTGTTTGACGTCAAATACAGTTGACCGGCACAATTGAGAAGAAGCAAGTTGGGAGGAACCGACAAGTTTTAGATAAACTCAAAGTCGAGCGAGAAAGGGGCATTACAGGTGTGTCTTCCCATTTCTGTCCTTGAATGCAGTATTGATTGGTGATAAGTCAAGGCCCAGACTGCTAGGTATGAGTCTACTCTACAATACCAACACCTGGTGTTCAATTTTTCTTGCAGCATGCTCTACACTCATGATGATCGACGACATCTTCTCAACCTAATTGATACCCCAGTACGGCCATTTGGCAGAACTTTCGCGATGTCTCTGTCTAATCTGCACGATAGGGTCATGTAGATTTCGCCTGGGAAGTTTCGCGGTCGTTAGCAGCCTGTCAGGGTGCCCTTTTGCTGGTATGCCCGGTTTGCTACTTAGCAGGACAGGCTATATTGAATGCATTCTTCTCTTAGGTGGATGCAAGTCAAGGCGTTCAGGCACAATCACTGTCCGTCTTCCATAGTGCGAAGGAGAGAGGCCTCAAAATTATTCCGATTCTGAACAAGGTTCGACACCCTGTTTGAATTTAGCCCGCACTTACGGTTCAATGGCAGATAGACCTTCCCGCTGCGCAACCTGACCGAATTGCGGCTCAAATAGAGTCAATATTTGGAATCGATCCTGCTGAGATTATCAAGATTTCCGCCAAGACTGGCCTAGGTGTAGAAGCAGTCCTTCAGGCAATCATTGAACGTGTTCCACCTCCGACGGGTTCAGAGAAGGAACCATTTAAAGCTTTCTTGTTCGACTCGCTGTATGACAAGTACCGAGGCGTCATCTCGCTCATAAACATACAACATGGCGTGTTAAAGAAAGGTTAGGATACCTCGCGTTAAACCTTCGTGTAGAATGTCCTAACGCCTGCATCAGGGGACAAGATAGCCTCATGTTATATTCGCAAGAAATATGAAATCACTGAAATCGGCATCATGCACCCAGAAGAGACTCAAGTTCAGGCCCTATATCCAGGTCAGGTGGGATATATTGCTTGCAACATGAAACAACCGTCAGAGGGTACTGTTTTGCTGTGCAAGACGTAGTAAAGTACTAATCCAACATTTCTTTGCAGCTCACATTGGAGATACCCTTCATCGAGTAGGCGCCCCCGTTGATCCGATGCCTGGATTCAAACCCACGAAAGCCATGGTCCGTGCTGCCTTCCCACTTCTGACCTCCTTGTGCTCACAGATCTAGGTTTATGCCGGCGTGTTTCCTATCGACAACAGCGATTTCCCGAAACTAGAAGAGTCAATTAACCGTGTAAGTGCTCGCACTTTCCGTTCGAAAATCATATCTCTTAACCCTCATTAGCTAACCTTGACGGACAAAAGTGTTACTGTCCAAAGAGAATCATCAACAGCTCTCGGGCAAGGTTGTCGACTTGGATTTCTTGGCACACTACACATGGACGTGTTTCGACAACGGCTAGAAGACGAGTACGATGCCAATATCATCATTACTGCTCCTACGGTCCCGTACAAAGGTAAAGATCCAAACACACGTTTATCTGCTCAGTAGCTCATGGAATGATTTTACCCTAGTTATTTACTGGCGCGATAACAAAGAGGTCTACGTCAGCAACCCAACTGACTTTCCTGATGTGAATGATTCAACACTCCGAGTCAAAGAAGTGCAAGAGCCAATTGTAAAGGCTTCCATCATAGTTCCCGAAGGTACGTAGAGCATCAATATCTTGGGCATGGACGCGACTTATCCCCTACCCAGAATACTTTGGTGAAATGCTCGACTTGTGCTACTCCAGACGAGGCGAGGACATGGATCACAAATACCTGGACTCTGGTACCGCATCTTCCTCCCGCATCATGCTTACGTGCACCCTTCCCTTGAGCGAAATCGTCTCCGACTTCTTTGATCAACTGAAGAGCCGCAGCTCAGGCTTTGCAAGTTTCGAGTACGTCGAAGTCACCTATTTTTCGTACTTCTATTGAGACGCCCTCGTCAGCTACGAGGACGCAGGGTACAAGAAGAGCGATCTTGCTAAGATGACTTTCCTGCTGAATGGGAAGGCTGTTGACGCACTGGCGATTATCGTTCATAAATCGGCTCAGGAAACAGTCGGAAGACAGTGGGTTAAGAAACTCCGTGAGCTGAGAGGGTGATCGCTGCCATTAGTACCTACTGACAGTTCTCATAGACAAGGTCATCCCCAGACAGTTGTTTGAGGTTCCCATCCAAGCCGCAGTTGGAAAGAAGGTCATTGCCCGGGAAACGCTTAAAGCTCTTCGAGCGGACGTTACCGCTGGTCTATACGGAGGGCATTACGAGCGTAAACTCAAACACCTCGAGAACCAGAAAGAAGGAAAACGCTTGATGAAGAAACTGGGCAAAGTGGAGTTGCCACAAGAGGCATTCTTCGACATCCTTAGAAAGTAATCTGTATGTGTTCTGACAATTTGACTTGAGACTCGCAGACTGACAGCATTCCGAGATCTATTATGTGCAACTAATCTATAATTCGGTATCTTCGTCGTCATATGCTTCCTTCAACAAACTACAAGATCAAACGATCAGCTATGAGTGGATGAAGCGGCGTCATTAGAGACTTACCGGTATATTGACGAAGGCGGATGATCGCCGCTGAAAACCTCTCAATGAACGGCTTCTTGATGACTTAGTGCAGCAGACTTACTCGTTCGTGATATATGCATCAATCAACTCTGGACGCACATAATCATAATAGGGATTCACGACGTCCACCTTGTCCACTAAGTGCCCCTCCTCGAATCCTAAAACCTCATCCGGGTTTCCAAAATCCAATGCCCCATATTCATGATAAACGTTCCACAGAGGTGTCAGCTTGAACTGACCAGCACACACCACGACCGGCGTGCTGTGCGCTCTTGCTGCGGTAGCTGCAATTTGCGAACCAGTAATGGCGAACATGCCGCCATTGGCAAGGATAGCGTGGGCGCCGAGTATTACTTTGTTGACGCGCGACATGAGGGCAAAAATTGACGAATCAGGGACAAGGAATGTGGAGATTCCGGCGGATGAAAGGGATTTCGCCATATTGCGACCTTCATATGATGGTGCAGTTTCGGCAACGATGACGGTATAATTGCGGTGGTGTGCAGCCGTTTTGAGGAATGCTTCAACTGTTTTTGACATGCCGAGCGTCAGGATAATCTCGCTTAGTTGAAGAGTTAGCATATCCGTTCGTCAACAGGGATTGAGGTACGCACTCTGAATGGATATGATCTTTGGCATTTTTAGACACATTGTCATACACCGTCTCGAGCTCATCTAAAACATCCTGCAAAGCTTCCATCAAGACTGGTTTTAAACTCCTCGCAAACGAGTCTGGATCATCTGGGTCATTCTCCTTCAACGTCCCTCGATTCTCTGATTTAGGAGCACCCGTAACTTGCTTTCGGGGTTGGCCTTGAAGTACGAATTTTGCGATCGAAAATTGAGCTTTTGGTGCAGCGACAGCCGTGCCTCGTGTTGCTGTTTGATACTCTTCTCTGATATGATGTAACACCTTGCGTACGGTATTTCCAACAGAGTGTTCTGAAGTCGTGGGTCTGATTAACCATAATAAAGCCAACTGTGAAGGTGCATAAGCCATACCTTTGGGTTGGGCCTCGACTAATCTATGCCCAACACTCTTGATAATCTCAACCAGTTGCTCGAAGTTTGCAAACCTCGCCTTCGACACGACCTGACGCAAAACGAGGAGTGTTTCAAGCGCTGTCGTTCGCGATCCCACGATTTGCCTATATCAAGCGCATATCCGACCAATGAGATCATTGCCAAAGTAAATAACCCAGACCGCTGTAGGGAATACAACACCGCGAGACTGACCGACGCCTTAGTTTTGCAGCCAAGACTTCAACGGCTCTATTATATGGTGCATTACGGTCTGGGGACATCGTTATCAACGACTCGAGAAGATGAAGATTATTGTCTGATCGGACTACGCTTTCTGTAGATCCGGATGTTTAATTCCGTGCAGACGGGGCGGATTGGATGATTGGATGAGAGCAAAGGGGATCGAGTCAGAACTTCAATAGGATCTAATGTTTTCCCGAATTGGTATTCGACACAGCCACTCTGTCTGACTTGCGTATCAGGTTGACTCTTTATGCATAAGTCGAGTCAGGAGCTGTCAGTTCAAAGTCAGACATGCCAAGTAACCAGACATAAGTAGCCAGACATTCGCCTCCCGTCTGTCGACACACCCGCTTTATTCCTCCGCGTAAGCCATAGGAGAACTCTTAAGTTATCATGGTCCGACAAACCAAACGACAGAAGGTCGACAGTCCAGATGAAGACAATCGTCCGCCACCCGCAAAGCGTTTGAAATTGAACTTGTCTCCCTCAGTCATAAGCAAACAGGAACCAAGAGGCTCGAAAAAGGATCATCTAACAGACCTTTCACTGGATCTCATCCATGAGATCGTCAAGGAACTCGACCCTTTGAGCATATTGCGTCTCTCCTGGACTTGTAAAGCCTTTTCTTCGGTGATGCAACCTATCTTGGAGAACGTCTGTCTCCCTTGTTCCTTCGACATTTTACACCCTTACCGGAGATTTTAGATTGTCGGAAATCTGTGCTCTCTTCCCGAGGATCCCTTACCGCCATGCCCTCCAGATATTAATATAAAGCGATATCTTCGATTCGCTCTCGATACCTCTTGTATGAATGGTGTCGGTCTCAGTCCTCTCTTATTTCCACTTCATACAAATCTCATCACTGTTTCTTCAAAGAAATGTAGGAGCCATGGAGCCATGTCTCTTTGGTATCTCAGGGCCCGCTTGTGCTCAAAATGTCTGAAGAATTCGCCTCGGTAATTCGTTCGCAGAATGTGGTACCTCTCCTTTTGTTGATCACAATGCAGGTTCACGACAACATATCCCAACCAAGAAGATCTTAGATACGGATACTTCGTCCCTACGTACGAAATTCCTGGTAAACGTGACAACGCATTTTCCTTGCGGTATTAGCTCACTGCTCTTGGGTTACTCGCAGGTGAAGAGAACCTCGGAATGCTCCGCAAAGACCTCGCGGAGATAAGGGCCTGGGGTAACATGCACGGAGAACACTCTAGAAAGTGGACAGATCTCATGATCGATAGGTTACAATGGATGAATGCTCGATCCAAGGTCGGACTTGTTTTTGGTGTTTTCCATCCAAAATTTACTCTCCAGCAGTATGAGAACGAATTTCATCGTTGGGAAAATAGACTTGAGCAGAGGCATCGGGAAGAGCTTCAGCATATCCGGAATTGCCGGCTCGACAAGTAAGCCACTGTGAACGTATGTTGTTTCCTTATCCTGATGAGTTTCAGACTTTGCGATAGGCTTGCAGAAGAAGGTATGTGAACACTTAATGTCTTGCATGTGTAATGGTCTTATTCCTATGCCATTCAGGTTGGCAACAGGAGATTGATTTCTTGAACAGAGGAGGATTAAGCGAGTTGTTGGATTTGTATTTGAACAGAGACACCATTTCTGATCTGGGTGAGTGTTACAGCAAATCTGCCGTGAGGAATGAATATTGACATACACATGGTCTCTAGTTTGGAAGAACATCTGCTCCAAGATGGAAAGAGCCAGAAAGCAACGCCTGGCCTCAGAGAGAAACACCCGCCTAACAGTGCGACACAATAAGTTCTCAAGCGCTCTTTTCCGCTGGACCGTAAGGCAACCCAATAAAGACATACTTCCGGACGCCGTCGATCTGGTGTTCATGGAACCCTTCAAAACAGCTATCTTTGTGGACAGTTCCGAGCCTGACCAACTCCTGACGGATCAAGTCCTCTTTGATCAACGCTTGAACCAAATATCTCGAGAATGGCATGAAACACGGCAACAGCGTCTCCTATCCCTCATTCCACAAAACTTCCATGAATCACCCTTGGCTCAAATCGACAATGGATACGGCCTGTTTCAATTGGCAACTGTCGTCTTCTGGTGCCGAAATTGCTCGGAAACACTCTCAGCTGAAGCCGCTTTCGGTCACTACACTGGATCCGCCACTAAATCTCCCCAGTGGGCAAGCGTGTCAGGGCAGGATAAGAAGACCCTCGGGATTAGCAAATGGCATCTACCATGGGCGGAGTCGGCAAATAGTCTCCATTTTAGCTCAGACCACTCATCCATACTGGAATCTCTCGTCAAGATGTATGGAGAAGACCCGATGACTCTTGTAAGGTCAGAGTTGATCCATAAACAGCGTAGTGTTCGGTGCCGCCTGTGCTCTGCAGGTCGATCATCCTCCAAAGTATTTGAGACCTGGGATGAACTGGTATGTTTTCCTTCAGGATACATATTTATCGTTCCAGCTGGGGTGACCTTGTGAACAGGTAAAACACGCCCTTCGAGATAATCATAAGATGTTGGATGCAGAGAACTGGATCCTCGTTTCTGACGAGGAGATGAAGTCTTGTCCAAGGTGTCGTGAAATCGAGCGACACCCCGCTGCAAGGAGAGAGTGAGTGGCAGTGCCCTTCCTTGAGGACATTCATGACATTATCTTTCCAGACGGGGTGTCCATAATCACGTCCTGGAGACTCCTGGATTCCGATCTTTACCAATTGAAATGCCTAGGGGTCAGTCAAGCTCATCGTAGCCCTGCTTGTATGAGGGAAAGACACCTTCATAAATGGACCACAACATATCTATACAGCCTAACAGTTCAATATATACATGTACATCGACCAATATACGATCATGAGCTCCTCACAACTCTAGATCAGGCAGAAGAGCGCGAAGCGACATGCCAATCAAGGACATCGGCCCACTTGGGAAGAAGTTCAGAGATCTGTTCTACATCCTTATCACCACGGCCAGACAGACACTGAAAAGGACAGCACTAAGAACTCATTCAGCTCAGCAAGGTTGGTGAGACTTACCACGACAATGTCCTGGTCCTTAGGAAGCGTCTTTGCAAGGCGAACGGCCTCCCAGACCGCATGCGAGGATTCCAGAGCTAATATAATCCATTAGACTGGCAGACAAGACGAACAGAACAGCGTACCGGGTATGATGCCCTCTTTCTGGGTCAACATCCTAAAGCCACGCAGAGCCTGCTCATCGGTAGCGACCACATATTCAGCGCGACCGGAATCCTTCAGCCAGGCGTGTTCGGGTCCAACACCAGGATAATCGAGACCAGCACTGATCGAGTGCGTTTCAATGATCTGACCGTCCTTGTCTTGGAGGATGTACGTCCTGACTCCGTGCAAGACACCTGGCTGACCGTGTGAGAGAGTCGCACTGTGTTTAATACCGTCAACGCCTATTCCGAGGAAGGAAAAATTAGTTCAAAGTCGGCGGGTACACCAATCGACAGACCTTCGCCTCCTGCCTCTACTCCGACAAGGCGGACGCTCTTGTCGGGAATGAAATCGTGGAAGGTACCAATGGCATTACTACCACCACCGACGCAAGCAACGACGACATCTGGGAGTTTCCCACGGATTTCCCGGAGCTGTTGCTTGATTTCCTGGCCGATAATTTTCTGGAAGTCTCGGACAATAGTCGGGAAAGGATGGGGACCGATAGCGGAACCAACGAGATAGTGTGTGGTCGAAAGGTTAGTTACCCAATCACGAAGGGCTTCGTTGACAGCATCTTTCAGTGTACAAGAACCCGAGTGGACAGGAATAACCTATGAAGCAATCTGTCAATAAATTGCTAATGAATCTTGAGAGCATTCCTTGCCTTTCCTCCAAGCATCTCGATACGGAATACGTTGAGCGCTTGTCTTCGGACGTCTTCCGCGCCCATATAAACAACACACTCCATACCGAATTTGGCGCAAACGGTGGCAGTTGCGACCCCATGTTGCCCTGCACCAGTCTCAGCGATGATACGAGTCTTTCCGAGACGACGCGCTAGAAGAATCTGCACATGCCAGATGAGGCTGAGCTGTGGGAACGTGAGTAAAGTGTTAACACACCTGTCCAATGGCATTGTTAATCTTGTGCGATCCTGTATGATTGCTAAATATGAACATCAGCTGAAAGTCCAGAAAGGAAAAGCGAAGGGAGTTTACAGATCCTCTCGCTTGAGCCAGATGTTTGCACCTCCGGCCTCTTTAGTGAGATTTTCGGCGAGGTATAGGTTGGAAGGTCTGTTGATGTAGCCAAAATGACTACGGAACTCGTTCCAGAATTCGGGATCTGCCATGGCAGTCTTGTGCGCCTCTTCAAGTTCGGCCAGACAATCTACGAGCGCCTCGGGAACGTACTGGCCACCGAATTGGCCGAATCGTGCCGGTAGCGTGTCGCCGTTGACGACCTTGGGTTTGACGACACCGTTTGATTTAGGGCTCGTAACGCGTGGGGTAGTTGCTGGGGGTGAGCGAATATAGGACGGTTGATTTTTTCCGGAGACCTCGCGACAGTAGGCTTCGACGTTTCGAGCAATTTCGCCAGTTGTTGAGCCACCGATGACATTAACGAGACGACTGCCAATGACGACGCCGTCAGCGCCAGCATCAGCAACATAGTTGAAATGTTCCCGAGTAGCAACACCGAAACCGACTGCGAGCGGGACAGATGTATATTCGCGAATGCGAGCAAGGATATCCGGAAGCTGGATATTGAGTTTTCCCGAGTCGGAGGAACCAGTGGTTCCCATCTATCTATTGGTGAGCTTCCTCTTAAGCAGGACTAGGGGCGTGGTATTGTACCTTGGAAACGACATAAATGAATGTGTCCGCGATGGAAGCCAAGAATTTAATGCGGTTCAAGGTTGTTGATGGAGCGATGAGTGGTACGTAGGAAAGCCTTTTAGGGGGTTAGGGGACTATTTCATTTCGTTTATTGGTCGTGAGGCAACGAACTGAGCTTTGGCGCATTTCTCGCGGAAAGTAATGGCTTCCTCGGGAGGGAGATCAACCATGATAAAACCGTTTGCTCCAGCCTCTGCTGCGTCTTGAATCGCCTTGTCTTCCCCATAAGCAAGCAGGGGGTTGTAATAGCCTTGAATTGAACAGATTCGTGTGAGCGTAGGCGGTGGCGAGATTTGCATGGAACGTACCCATGAGAAGAACAGGCGCCGTAAGACCTTTGCTGCGAGCTTCCTTGAGTTGACCCAGGACAGTAGTATAATCTATGCCATTTTTCAAAGCGATCTAGTGCATAGTTGGTGCATGAACCTTGAAAAGAATCGCAATAGACGTACGGTATTGGTTGCCTGGATTGTAGGACCATCCGCGATAGGATCAGAGAAGGGTATACCGAGTTCAATGATATCAGCTCCTCCGGCTTGCATTGCCAGCAGGATAGAAGAGGTGTCATCCCTGGTGGGGTAACCAGCAGTGACGAATGTTACGAGGGCAGGAGTACTCTAAGGTGATATGAATCAGATTTTATCGTTCGAACGCCGACTGGAGTCAACGCACCTCAGCGTTTTTTTCCTGGAAAACATTCTTGAGGGCCTCCATGTTGTTAGAAGGACCAGTGGGGAGAAGGGGGAAGAGGTGGGTAAATGTTAGCAGTGACTCACGAAATTGGCTGGTTTTTCAATTATCTCGATCTAAGCGAGACCACGTGCCTAGTTATGATCTGACCTGGAGAAGCTTGATCTCCGCGAGGAGCTTCCGAGGTTCGCTCTCACCAGTAGTGTGGCCTGGAGTGGAATTTGGCTCTCAACAGCGATAGAGACTCCCTTGGGCGCTGCACCACAGCCATGGATCCTTCTCAGCTGGCTAACGAGTCTAGGGTGCTCATCATTTACACAGGCACGTCGCACCACCCAGCATCACTATTCTCTGACATAGCTTGCAGGCGGCACAATTGGAATGCTTGTGGGGCAACAGGGCTATGTTCCGGAGCCGTACTTCTTGACAGAAACTCTTAGAAGTCAGAACCGTTTTCATGACCCGCTACAGGAATCCTTGTTTTCCAACGCTGGAACTGTACAGGGCTTCAGAGAATGGAGCTACAACAGTAGTGGCAGGTCGAGTCCGGCATCAACACACATTACTGCGCTGCCAGAAGCACACCCAACGCTACTTGTGCGATCAACGCGCCCGATTGGTGAAGCATCTCTTAATATACCCAGCGAACGAGTCTCCAAGAACCAACCAAGATGCGTCAAGGTCGCAGAGAACGTGTATGAGGCGCATTTACCCAGCCTCGTTACCCCCCGTAGTAAAGTTCCTGGAGGCACGGCAAGTAAGTCAATTCGGTATGCCATCCTTGAAGTGAGTTCCCCGATCACTTGATCGGATTCCGCTGCTCATATCCCATCTTACAGTGGAATCCTCTGCTGGATAGTAGCAATATGGATATTCAGGGTCTGTTGTGTCTGGAACTCTCCGCCGGTAAAACTCATTCCGATCCTCGCATCTAGATTGGATTCGCCTCGCCACTGAGATCGAGCTGAACTATCATTTTGACGCTTTCGTCGTCTTACACGGCACCGACACCATGTCTTACACGTCAAGTGCTTTGAGTTTCCTTCTTGAAGACCTCGGGAAGACAGTAGTATGTTCTATCAATCTGATTGTCAGGTAGAATGAAATATAACCTATTGTTCTGTAGATCATTACCGGGGCTCAGATTCCCATGTCGCAACTTCGGAATGATGCTGTAGATAATTTAATGGGTGCTCTCACGATTGCCGGGCACTACATTATTCCAGGTGCGATCTTCTCGTGTGGTCAGAGGAGTCTTCTCAGTGGAGCCACCGTCAGAATGTTGTGTCTATTTCAATCATACACTGTACAGAGGCAACAGAGTGACAAAGATGTCATCCTTCGACCTAGCCGCCTTTGAAAGTCCCAATTTTGCTCCGCTCGTGAAAGGTTTGTCGTAATTTGTATTTTATCATCAGTCATTGTCAAGGTTTTTTCAGTCGGCATTGATATTGTCGTGAACTGGAACGACGTGATCCGTCAAACAAGTCTCCGGAAGTTCAGAGCACACAAAGGTCAATACTAATGATATTGGCCATGGCTATACCCGGGCTGATGCACTGATTCCAGCGATGAGTCCTCACGTCGGTAAGCTCGGCACCTCCTTGTTACATCGGCTTCTAATTGCTCTACCGCAGCAACTCTTCGTTTGTTCCCCGGCATCACGGGCGCAACCATCAAGGCATTTTGCAGCCCTCCCATTCGAGGCGTTGTCCTTGAAACTTTCGGTGCAGGCAATGCACCTCAACGTCCTGACCTCATAGAAGCTTTCAAAGAAGCTTGCGACAGGGGCGTCGTCATTGTGGCCATCTCCCAGTGCACCAAGGGCTCCGTTTCTGACGCATATGAAACTGCAAGGACGCTCCTTCAAGCCGGTGTCGTGCCAGGCAGTGATATGACCCCAGAAGTGCGCATCTCTTCATTCCTCCATCATCAAATTAACCCATATTCCCAGTGTGCACTGACAAAACTCAGTTACCTTCTCTGTAAACCTGAATTATCGCTCAAACAAGTTCGGGATCTGATCGGAATCCCGCTTCGAGGTGAACTAACCCGTCCCTCTGCTACAGCCCCAAGCCACGCCACAACAACACCCTCCACTGCCACGCTTGAAGCAAACCTTGGCACGATTCAACACGTCCTCTCTCAATTCGTCCGGCTCTCTCGCCCTCCGTCTCTTGTCCCCGAAATAGTTGTAACATCTGACGCACTCGCTACAGCATCCAAAGCTTCAGAGACCGCTGCACCCTGGACATGGACAGCAGCGGAGGCGTCTACGGCCGAGTCTGTGCTTCTTCCTTTCTTGGTACATCTCGCAGCTGCGAAGAATGATTTAGAGAGTTTGGGGTATTGTGTTGAAACCGAGCGGATGCTTGCTGATCATCATGGCCATGAGCGGTCGTCTTCGGCTAGTGAGACTGCTGGGAGATATGGGAGTATTGCAGGAGGCATTGTCAACTGTTTAGATCCTGGGTCAGGAAGATCGCCATTACACGTTGCGGCGTTGAACGGCCATGCACAGGCTGTCGCGATGTTGTTGCAGTCTGGTGCCCTGGTGCATTTGAGAGATACCCTTGGGCATACAGCATTGTACTATGTATGTATCACGGTTGGGCTTCGAGCTATTTAGCACGTCACTAATGTCATGTCCAGGCTGCGAGGCAAGGTCACCCGGAAGTGGTTGATGTCCTCGTTCAAGCTGGCGCTACCCTCGGAGGCTTTGACACTGGGTTTGCGGCATTGGCCGTCAAGAATGCCCTACACACAGGCGACAGACCGGCTCTAAAGATCTGGGTTCGGACAGGCGTCAATATACCTGGATTATATGACGATCCTGAGTAGCCGGGCGGATCGCATGCATCTTCAATACCTTAATTTTTGGACCAATAGATGTGATGTAAAGAATAGACCAAGTGTACATCAAGAATACCAATACACCCTAGAAGCTGAAAAGAAGCCTTGGC
>JAEUWS010000761.1:0-28483 GCA_018524945.1 Podaxis sp. C-F-92630
TGAAAGATACAAGTACAAATCATATGAAAACTAGTAAAGAAAAGATAAAGAAAATTATAATTGCAGATATAGAAATATTTGACTTTTGGTGTAAGTTCATAACACCAAGTTTATTGCACTAGTAAACTAACACAACTGGGCATGCAATAGCAGTCCCAAGACCAAAACACTAAAAGAGAAGAAAAAGAGAGAAGTAATGAACAAGAAGAGAGCAGGGGAGGTAGCTATGAGGCAAGTGAAATATAATACATAAAGACCTTTAGTGAGTGTCTGGGGTATTATGGAGTTGAAGTTGCTCTTTTCTAGAAAGGCATCACATATTGTATTCATCCAAGGTTATGGGACCTTGAATGAGTTGGTTGGCAAAGGAGAAAGCCACAGGGTTGGCCTGAAGGAAGTTGAGGAGCCAGAACATGTTGTCCTGGTCTCCATATGGACAATGATGAAGTGGGCATTTGTAAAGGGTATGGTCTTGAGTCTCAAGCATTTCACCACAAGCACAGGGAGTAATAGAGTGCCCAGGGAAAAAGCACTGATGAAAGGTGCCAATGGGTGCATGATTGGTAATGCATCTTGTGAAGCATGCACAGAGGTTGACATCTCCACCTATGGAGTAAGCAAGCCATGATCCACCATTTGTGTATTTGGGTTGAATAGGGGTATGATTGGTGGAATTGAGATTAAGCCAGTTATAGCCATAGTGTTTGGGGTTGGACATCATGTCATTCCATCTGGTAATACACTTGTTGGTATAGTGTTTGCGGGCATACCCTAAGGAAGTACAATAAGGGGCACATTGGTCATTAGGGATGCAGAGAGAGGTGGTGAGACAGTAGGCTTGGTAGTGAATAGGCCACTTGGTGGCAGAAGAGACATACCAGAAGTGAATCTGGTGAGAGGGGGAATGAGTGAGCCATTCATTGACAGTTGAAGTGACCTGGATGGAGTCTAGATGAGCACTGTGGGGCCATAATTAAACAAGTGTTCAGCAGAAGAAATAGAGTCTGTAAAGAAGAAGACTAGAGTATTGCAATTGCAGGGGGTAGCTAATTGGATAGATGAGAAGAGTCCAAGGCATAAAGCATATGATTCAGCATCTGAAGAAAGGACTTCACCACAAGGGAGAAGTGAAGAGGAAAGAATGTCTTTATCAGACAAATTGAAGACAATGTATGATGAAAGAGCAGATAAAGAGGAAGTTTTTGGAATGGAAGTGTCTGTAGCTACAAGGAGAGAGAAAGGTCATACAAAAGCCAAATCATGAGCATAAGTGGCCATAGGGAGATGTCAAGCATGGACTTTATTGTCCACAGGGGTAGGACATTTATAAAAGTGAATGGAATCTGTGAATTTGTCCATAATTTGCAAACCAGGTTTGATAGCAGGGTGAAGAAGGGAAAATTTGTTGGATATGAGTTGGGTGTCTGACACATAGTCAAGTGCTGTTGACTGGATTTTTGAATCACATGCCTGGTTGGCATCAATGTCCTGAGTAAGAATTTTAAGGCCATGATTTTTGGGTAGGGTGTGGGAGCAGAAAGAGTAGTGCTTGGTGATTTTAAAGAGGTGAAGTTGGATGGGGATGAGGCCAGCAATAGCTTCAACACCACCAGTAGGAGTGGTATGGAAGGCTCCAGTAATCTAAAGAGCAGCTGCTCTCTGCATTTTCTGGAGGGATTTGATGAGGCCATAGTAGCATCCATTGCAATTGAACCAAAGGCAAAAGCCATAGGTAGTGATAGGAATGACACATGACCTATAGAGGAGTCTCTTGTTTTTTGGAGACAGACCACAGACAGAATCACTAAGAAGGCACATACATTTGACAGTAGATAGAGCCTTGGTGGAATAGAAGCAGACGTGTTCTTTAAATGTCAGGGAACAGTCAAACCAAAAACCAAGATAACAAAGGTATGGTTTGGGGTGGGTATAGGTGGGGTCAGAATTGATAGCATGGATGAAGATTGGAGGATTGGGCTCAGAAGGGCAATTAGAGGAGTGAAAGGCCTTGGTCTTGTCATGTTCAAGAGTGAGACCCAAAGAGTTGAGAAATTGTTCAATTTCTTGATAAAGTTGGCCTAGTTTATAAGCATTAGTATAAAACAATTCAGATTGTACAATTACAAGTCTGTCATTGACAAAAGAAACTATTTTACATTGAAAAGAGTCAGAGAACTTATATAAGAGAGGAGAGAGAAAAAGAGATGTGAGAATGGGGGAAAGGGCAGAGCCTTGACCTATGCCTATTGAAGAGGGAAAAGGAGGGGAAGTGTGATTGTTCCATGAATACATAGTAGAGTGGTCTAAAAGGTAATGACTGAAGAAAGAGACTACACACTTGGGGAAGCTGTGGTGCTTAAAAATGGTGCTAAGAAGAGAATGGTTGGTAGAGGGGAAAAATTGAGTGACATTGAATGCAAGGACACTTGTCTTGAGATTCTTTTTCCAGCCATCTCTGACTAGATGGGTAACATAGACTCCAGCATCTTCAGAGCAATGAATAAGACTGCCAAACTGAAGGGAGTGGATGAGGTTGAGGGAGGGTGACTCAAATTGTAGTTGTTTAGAGATCATCTTTTCAATAAATTTACCCAAAGTGTTGAGAAGGACAATGGGGTGAAACATCTTTGGGGTGGAGTAGTGAGGTTTATTGGGTTTGGGGATTATAGCTGACATGGATGATTTGAAGTATGTCAGCCAATAGGAGAATTCAATACATTTAGATGTGAATGTGATGAAGGTGTTGCAGATGACATCATGAGACATGATGTGTTTGATGTGGCACCAAGTGAGGCAGTCTGGGCCTGGAGCAGAAGAGTTGGAGCATGGTTTAAGGGCATTCCAAAGTTCTTGGGATGAGAAGGGAGGCCATTGCCTATCTTGTTGAGAGGGGAGAGAGGATATGACATTGATGTCAACAGGATGATTGGCAGCAGAATTGTAAGTGGTGTTGAGAGCCCACCAAAGGCTATTGAAGTCATTGCATGGTTGACCTTGGAAGGTGATGGGTTGGGATGGGGGGAGGGAGCATTTGCCAATCCATGACATAAGATCCCAGGGTCATCTTTTTTCCCCCAAGATTTCTTGTATTTTGTTGTCATAGAACTCATGTTTGACTTTACAAGTGGTAGATTGAAATGATTTCCAGTTAAACTTGGATTTGTGGTGATGGAAGTTGGACAGGGCAATGGAGCATGTTTTGTCCCACCAGGGTTTGGATTTGGGTCCAATGCAGATGAATTTGGCATTGGTGTTCCATTCCTCATTAACAATAGAAAGAATAGAGTCAGTGCAAGATTGCAAATCTGATTGAGAATCAAATAGAAGTTGTAAGCATCCAATGCATTCACAGATGTTGAAGAGGAATTTCACTTCCTCCTCAGAGTCTTTGGGGATGGTCAATTTGGTGGTAACTGGCTGGACTGGAGACAGTAAGGGAATTTGAGCAAGGAGTGGGATGTGATCAGATTTGCCTTGCCACTCATGTGCAATATGGTGAGTAGGAGCTGGGAGGTCTTCTAATGATGAGGAGAAGGCAGGATCAATAGTGGTGTGACCTTGGAAGGGTCATTGGGTACATGAGTGAATAATTTGGATGGTGGGTTGGTGGGTGTGGAAAGGGATAATCTGAGAGAATTCATGGCTTCAACTAATCAATCAGCTTGTTTGGAGTAGTGAGTGGTTTGTAGGTCCCATTCAGGCAATCTGGTGTTGAAGTCTCCTCTTGCACAAATTATGGAGTTAGGGATTTTTTGAATACAAGATTCAATGTACTCTAGTGAGGAGTACTCCAAAGGTTCAAAATAACAATTTAGGAAATATTGTTTGTTAGGAAGGGAGAGTGAAAACAACTGAAAACCTTGAGAAGAAATAATGTCAGGGTGAAGGATGGGGTTAAGAGAGCAAAGGAAGCTGCAGATGTAAACAAGAGTCCTAGCATTGGGGACTGGGTTACTAAGGGTAATCCAATCTTGGCTTATGGGCAGATCATCCAAAGGTTCTCCTTCAGAGTCTTTGGTGGATGGTACATTGTGAATGTATCCTACAAGTGGTTCCTGAATATGCAAAATGTGAACATCTTTGAATAAAGGGGAGTTGAGAAGAGTGTCAACAGTAGTCCAGTTCTTTTGGACATTGAAAAAAATACAAGAAACTGATTTGAGGGAGGTGGGAATGGGGGATTGTGTCTCAGACATTAACAGCCCATTGTTACAGCCAAAACTGTTTTCAGTCATGAAAGCAGTAACTGGGTTATACAAGTTTTATGGCTAGAATAACAGACTAGGAACCCATGCTAGAAATGACCTCAGCACCTTGCAAGGATCCATTCAGTAGTATAGTCTAAGCACCTAGATCAGGAAAACTGTACCAACTAGAAGCATCCATATGCCATTGATTGAGCACTACTACTGAACTCAGGATTATATTACTGAAGAATATTCATTAATCACCTCATAAGAATCCTTTCTCACATACAGTGGCATCCAAAAGTATTGCATGCCCATGTGACCTTTTGATTTCATCTCCCCACAATAATAAGATCAATGTTGTTCCATTAGAAAAATATATCTATGGAAAGCTAAACATGTAGGGAATCATTGTAAATAGTCATAATGTCATGATTAAATGAGTGGAAGTGCAGGGGGCATGAAGAACTGGGAAATGAAGGTGCAATTCTTTTGGACATCATCTATGCCTCAATAAGATAAGCTACCTGTGAGGTGAAATGAAGTATACATACCTTGAAAACACCTAATACTTGGTATTTCCACCTCATGCTTCAATAATGGCCTGCACATGATGTGGCATGCTCTCAAATAAGTGGTCCAATTGCTCTTGGGAGATATTCTCTCACTCCTCCTGAAGGGCCTCCCACATCTCATCCTGGTTGTGAGGGAGGACATTGTGAGCATGTACAAGATGGTCCAATGTGTCCCACACATGCTCTATAATGTTCAAATTGGGGCTAGATGGTGGCCAGTCCAATTGGCAAATGTGTTTCTTCATAAAAAAAGTCTCAGCAACTTTGCTGCAATGTTTCAGATTATTATCCTGCTGGAAAATGGGTGTGCTTGGACCTGATGGCCTCACACCTTCCTTTTCCAGCAACCACCATCATCTACTCATTGGTTGGTTGTACTTAGCACTATGGGCTGCCATAAGAAGTTGTCTGCCCCTCAATACACGGACAATATGTTTCAAGAAGTTCCTGAGACTCCTCAGCATCAATCACAACAAGACCAAAATGCTAGCATCTCTGGCCAGGTATCCCCTGGCAGCACACCACTCACTTTCAAAATTGAGTCCTCTAAAGGACTCCTTTGCATTCTTGATAATTCAACAGGTCAATATGTTGTCTATGAGTTGAAGAATCCACCTGGGCCCTCCACTCCTCCTCACAATGATACTGGACTTTTCCAAAGTTCAGCGCCCCCTCCTTCAGGCATGGACCTTGACAGTCCTGTCTCTTCTTCCTCTCAATCTGAGCAGACTACCCCCAAAGCTGCTCCTTCAGCTCTTCTATCCTCTCCCACCCCCTCCAAGGTCAAAGATGAGGAGGAATATGAAGTAACCATGATGTCCGTTCTAGTTGAATGGACAGAAGAACTCATCAAGGCAAAACCTTCAGAAGTCAAGCCTAACCCCCAGTTATATGCCACTCTTTGTAACCTCATTGCTGCTATGGAGTCCAAAGAGATGTTTGCCAATTGTATCCCTCCCCCCTGATGATCCCCCCCACCCCAGGTAGTATCACTGCCCTTCTTTTCCCTGCACAGCAGCCTCCCCCCCACCATGAGCTGTCCCATGGAACAGCTGACTCAGTGATGGCAGATGCTGACAAAGCACCTGCCTCTAACCCTCCTCTGTCACAACCCACCCCAGGTGACATGATGTCACAGTCACCACCACATGACAGGCCCAAGCCTCCCTCATGTGCCCCCCTCCCATGTGACAGGAACACCCTTTCCTCACGTGACTCCAAACAAGTGCCCTGCCCAGCACCTCCACCTCACTCTTCCAAGTGTAAGCCTTATTATGCTACTTGTGGCCCCTCTAGGCACCAACTCTTCCTTAATGCAAGTGCTAGCAACCTCACTAATGCTTGTATTTCTATTCAATCTCTTCTAATGCACTTCAACCAAGTGCTCACCCAGGCCAAGTCAACACTCAATGTTGACTCAGGCTGATTCCACTCTGGTGTCATTGCCTTTTCAACAGGCAATGTCCCCTCCCAGGCCGACATCGACACCATCAAGGCCTCACTCCCATCAGCACTCAAAAGTGCTAATATCACTCTCCCTGTCTCTCAATCCTTCATCAAGATCATGGATGTCCCCTTCTTCTCATCTGACAGCTTCTCTCTCAATGTGGATCAAGTCAAGGCTGGAATTGCCACCTCCCCCTTCTTTCCCCTCTCTGACGTGCATCATATGTGTGTCGTCTGCAACTCTCCCAAGGCCGACTCCACCACTGTGTGGATTGACCTCATTGACTCTCAATGAGGCACCCTCGCCTCTTCCCTCATCAACAGACATGTCATGATCAATGACACATCATGTCTCATCAAGGGTGCTCACTCCCACACTGGCACTGGGGTCATCCCTCTGACACCTGCCACTCCCCTATCCCCAGGTGTCCTCTCTGTGTGGGGCCTCATTGTGAGGCTTCGCATCACTCCATGGCTGGGTGTTGTAAAGGTAACCCCAAAGTGACACCCCCCATCCCTCCCACTCCAGCAGGTTTGCCCTGTCCCCATCCTATGTGCTGTGTCAATTGTCATGGTGCTCATGCTTCAAATGACCACCAGTGTCCCTACTGGCACCATTGCTTTGACTGTGATTGGATTTGCAGAAGATATCAATGTGATGCTGAGTCAGCCAAGAAAGCCCCCTCTGGGGGTCGTAAGGGCTAACTCCTTGTCACCATATGCCTCCCCTCTCTGCTTCTCCCCCTGCTTCTTAGGCAGGTGATATGACTAGTTTCATGTATGCTTTCATTCATGTTGTTCAGGGCACCTGTAATTTTTTCTGTTTGTGTGTTACTTTTTCTTTTCTCTTATATAACTTGGGACTGCTATCATGCACCCATTTGTCATAGGTAGTACTTGCAGCAATAAACTTGGATTTAAAAAAAAAAAAAAAAAAAGACCTGATGGCCTCATTTTATAATCCTTCAGGGTCCCAAGGTAGGATTCCTGCAGGATGTTGACATAATCGGGGCCACACATTATTCCTTCGACCCGATGAAGCCATCCTACCCCACATGCAGTGATGCATCCCCATACCATTAGATTCCCCCCACCATGTTTGATGTTCTTCTTCACAAAATGGGGATCTAGGGCCTGTCCAGGCTTCATCCAAGCATACTGGCAGCTGTCTGACTTGAAAAGAAGGAATTTTGATTCATCTGAGAAAATGACCTTCTTCCAGTCATCAACAGTCCAATCACAATGCTCAATGGCCCACTGGAGCTGCTTCTTCTGATTGGTTGGGGAAATGTAGGGACAGGCCCTGCGAACACAACAGATCAATCCATAATTCTTCAGGGAGCATGCAACAGTTTGATGGGACACATTTGGAAATGCCATTCTTGCCAATTCTGTGGCATTGACAACTTCTGTTTGAGCAAGCAAATGGGCTCCAGCTCAAACATCATGCTCATCCAGCTTTCGAGGGCAGCCAGACTTTGGTCTCACAAAGTACAGATCCTGAGATTTCTTGAATCTCTTGAGGAGACATGCCACAGTAGTGTGATGAAGATTGGTTCTGACACCAATGTTAGCATATGACATGCTGAGTGAGTGGAGCTCAGCCACACATGATACCTTTGATGGAGTGGTATAGCCCATAGTGTAGAGGAGTGAGACAAGGCAAAGGACAGAGTGTATGCACACTCCTGTTGTGTTTATATAGCTTGCAGTAGGTAGAAATCATGGCATCCAAAAGAATTGCACCTGCCATTTCGAAGTCATAGCTGGATTACATTCTTTTGGGTTGACTCATGGTTACAATGCAGCTGGATTACAATTTACTATGTCCTAGAGTATCTACTACAATTGCTCTTTTTACCTCAAACTCAGTATGTATGAGATAGGCAAGATGAAATCATGAGGTCATGTGGGGGTGCAGTACTTTTGGACACCACTGTAAGCAACACTAAGGGTTATCTCATTCAGTAGTATGCTTAGCTG
Organism: Podaxis sp. C-F-92630; assembly: GCA_018524945.1. Classification (NCBI taxonomy): domain Eukaryota; kingdom Fungi; phylum Basidiomycota; class Agaricomycetes; order Agaricales; family Agaricaceae; genus Podaxis; species Podaxis sp. C-F-92630. The sequence goes on from JAEUWS010000761.1 coordinate 8,192, forward strand.
CCACTAGGGACCCAGAAGCCTAGATCAGCTATGACCTCAGAAGACTAAGTCCAAGACAGAAGAGAGATCACCTAACTAGGGGATCAACATGTCATCTCAGTGGAAGTGATTCACAGACCTTGTGAGCAGTTAATAGAACAACTCAGTAGCAGTCAGTGATTCTAATCAGCTTAGTGAGACAATGCAAGGAATGTAGATTCATAATACTATCAAGTCAGAAATGGTGAGTGGTATTACACATCTAGTAGACTTGGTCAGCAAAAGCTGATAATTATCATACATGCATACTTTACCAGTCCATGTGTACAGTAGTAATGCATGTACATCCACTACCAGGCCACTCTATTGGGCAGAGAGCAATGTAGATTATAAATTATACTTGTATGTGTAATCCTTTGTTGAGTCAGAATGTTGTAACACTAGATTGCAATCACTCCCCACTTATAATATAAAAAACTCTTGATAACATGAGGTGAAGCAAGGGAATTCCTACTGAGCTTTGCTTAGAGGGTTGTTGTGTATACAACAATCACTGAGTTATAGTTAAAGTGTTTATAGGAGTTTTCTTTGGTTGACATGACCTACTAGCAAGAGCCAGAACAAAGACCTAGTAGTTCATCCAGAAGTTTCCATAAGTTGAGAACCAGAAGTTAGCCTTAGCAGGGTTAACTAGGAATACATCATAGCTGCATATTGCTGGTCAGAGCACTCATTGGTACAAGTCAGTAGATTTCTACTAGTAGTGAGGGATTGCTCTTGTTACCTTCAGTTCTTTGGTACTTGTGCATTGTAGTGACACTACATCAGAGACTCATCAATTTAGAACAAACAGTCTAGTTCAAACTTGGACTAGGACATCATTGAAACCACCTTGAAACAAAACTACAGAAATCCTCATGTTAAACAAGGATAGTGCCAAGCTTATAACACCTTTGTCCTCACACCTTCCCTTACTCCTTCACATCTCCCTATTCTTATTCTTTTGCAAGCACTTTGTTCTTGTGTTACCTTGCTACCACCTTCACTTCTGAATCAGAGTCCCCCATGAACTTGCTAGGGTGTGGCTTTTGGTAATACTATTTTATATTTTGTTTCTATATCCCCCCTTTTATTGTTACTACCCCAATAGTATTCCATTTGCTGCCCCATCACTGTGAGTTGAAATTGTGTCTGTTCTTTCCAGCCTTCATTTCACTGAGTTTCATAGTAAGCTATTCACAGTCATAGCAGTGGTAAAAAAATGGGCATTTGTTGCTGTTGACATGGTGATCATGTGAATCACATGAAAGGCAATGGAATTGAGAGATGTGTAGGCAGGGCTCACCCAGGGCAGTGGCTGGATGTGGGGGTTCAGCATCAGGTTTTGTGTAGCAGCAGAAAGTGTCATGTCTGTGGTTGTCAGTGTTGTGAGGATCTCCACAAATGGAGCACTGAGGGTTATGAGATCTGCAGAGATAGGTTGGGTGGCCCCACCTCCAACAGTGATTACAGAGTGGGTTGGCAACCTGCATGTTGGCACCTCTAAAAGTGCACACATGATCTTTGAATAAGATGGTGTGATTGATATATTCTTTGGCTCAGGAAGCAGACTGCAAATCCAATAAGTCAAAGAAGAGGAGGGCAGAGTCAGAGTGGGGGGAGACATGAACAAATCTGGGCCAGGCAACTAGGATGCTGGCAATATGTGCATATGGAGAATCATTGATGGTCTCTTTGAAGTCATTGGCAACATGAGGGGAACCATCCTCCTTAAAGTAGGGGAGGTTAGTGAGTTTGATGAAGGATTTTGACATTGGAAGAGATGGCTTGACTGCAATCAAATTTCAGGGGTGGCAAAGGCTGAGTGATTGGAGTTGGTAATGCCTTTCCTGACAGTGGCAAGATTGGCTTTGGATGCAACACCATTGGTGGTGAGCCAAAGGGTTGAATTGTTCTTATGAGCTGATTCAACTTGCAGAGTAGATTGGGATCTGTATAGCTCATTGTTGATGTGATGAACTAAAAGATCAAGAGATGTGATCATTAAGTGAGTGAAGGTGTCATTGAAAGGAACAACAATATTTTTGCAAGAGGGTCCTTGAGTGTTATGAATATTAGTGAGGAAGAGGATACTGAGATGACTGAAGTGGATGAATTCGAACAGATGCAAAGAATGATCAATACTCTATGGCAGGAGACAGTCAAGTTGAGGCAGATTATGGATTGGGAGTTATGCGAGAGAATCAATGATGCATCAAGGTATTGTGGCATGTACTTTCCTTGTGACAATGACTCATAGAACTATTCCAAGCCACAACCTTCCTTTCCTAGTAACCACTACCATCATCTCAGTGGCAGGTTACTCTTAGTGCAAAGGAATACAGTTTCTTCTCTGAATTATGTCCGAAACCAAAGAATCTAGCAGTATCTTTGGACTTGTCCAAAAACCTGCTTGCTTTGCTTGCTCCCTTCACTCTTGCCGCTCATCGGCCAGTTTAGTGCCCACAACCACCCCTGCTCTAACCCTCCCCTGCTCTCCTTCTCAAGGAGTGTTTCAAGAACTAGACAAGGAGGAATACCAACTACCACATCTCCCCTCTCCTACCCCATCTATCAGAACTAAACATTCCATTTCCACCAACACATGCATGGCCACCCTTACTAAAGCCATGCATCTCCAAGATGACAACAATGCCACTTCAGTGGCTCACAGCAACAATGATGGCTCCAATGATAGCCATAGCACTGCTAAATCTATTCACCCTTTCATCACTCCAAATGAACAGGAAGACAAAAATTGCATGTCACCTGAAATTGCCCCATCCTCACACTGAGCCCCTACTGAGGCTCAACAAATTGCAGCATCATATGGTTTTGTCCCACCTACCCCAGGATCCACTTGGGATGAATCCAAGGATTCAGATCCTCTCCCAACTATTCCTTCATTTTCTCCTATTTTGCCTGCCCCAGTGGGTGAGGTGTCCCATGGAATTGATGAGTCATCCATCAAGGATAACATCATTGATTCCCTCTTTGAAGTCAACACTCATTTGGTCAAACAGACCAAACTTTGCCTCCAAGTCATTGATATCCTCTTCAACTTCATCAATTCTGGTCTCAACACAGTGGTTGAGAATAACCAAGTTGAACCATCAACTCTCCCCACTCGTCTTTTACACCTTTTTTCTATCATTGCTAAAAGCCCCACCCTCCTTAATGCCTCTGTTCCCTACAATAGAATGCAGGTTTTGCTTCATAATTTCATCTCCCTTCAATTCCCCCCCCCTCTCCCCAAGATAAACCCTTCCCAACCTTCTCCTACCCCTACTCCTATGTCCACAGGCAAGTGTAAACAATGCCAGTGGGACAAATGCCCAGCTGTTGTCCCACCCACTCCTTCCAAACCTCCTACCTCTGTTCACTTCGATGAAGAGCTTCAGAAAGTGTTAGAAGTCAGTAAGGTCCAACTGGCTAACAAACCCAGTGAGTCATCCACCTCAAGTAAAGATGTTGACATGATTCCCCCACAACCCACTATCCTGGAAGAGACCAAAGGTCCTTCCTTGGGCGAGACTACTTGTCTGACCCAACCAGTGGAGACTAGTGGTCCTACTGGTAACCATAGCACATCCTGGACTGAAGTCACTCATCGTCATGTCTCTCATAAACCAATAGCCACTCAAGACCAGCATAAGCCTATTGTCACTTTGGCTCACCCCCCTAAGGCCCCCTCCCTTCCATCATCCCTCCCCCCTCCTCCTATTCCTAACCTCAAGACCAAACCTAGGTCTGGTGCCTCCTCTCCTTCCCCTGGAAGAGCCTCTTATGCCAAATTCTCTTCTAACCCTAACCCTACCCTCTCTCCAGATGAACTACAAAAATATGCAGCTCTCCAAAGTCAATTCCCCAAAGTATCACTGATTGATATTATCAACCTCCTCAGATCTGCTGGAGACATTAAGCCCCCTCAAACTAAACTCTCCCCACCCACCAACTCACCACATGCACCCACTAAACCCAAGGCCACACAAGGCCCTTCATGCAAAAACATTGTTGTGCCATTCAACAATGTTTTTAAACCCTCTTCACTCACCTCGCTCAACCTCATGATACACAATTGCAATAATGCCCTATATCAAAAGGGTTTCCTCCTTTGAGCCAAATCAGCTAAGATTACTGAACATACTCTTTGGATCAACACCAATAGGGTCACTACTGATGAAGAATTAATCATCGTCAAGAAAGGCATCACAGACTCTGACAGGTCCTACTTTGCCTCCCCTGAACTTCATGACTCTGTTGCTCCTGCCCTTCCCATGTCCAAGTCATTCATTAAATTGACCAATATCCCATACTTCTGACCCAATGGAACTCCTCATACAGCTGATGATTTCTTCAACACTTTCATGGCCACTGAGTACCATGACACTCTTACCCACATCATCAGTAAACCCAGATTTTGCAGGGTTTCCCCACATTCTGACTCCACTTGTCTCTTTTTCGATTTATGGGACTCACAATCCACTACTAGGGCTAAACTCCTCATCAACCACACAATCCTTATTGAAAATCGTGTTTGTACCTTCTGCAGTGCCATGATGTGCACTGCTTGCCCACTCTGTACTAGGTGTTGGCACTGGGAACACCCTACCCACCTATATAAAGCTCATAACCCTCACTGCTCAATCTGTGGAGACCCTCACCACATGGACAACCATCATTGTGATGGCTTTTGTTGTTGCAGCAAACCCAGCCCCAACCCTCATGAACCTATGCCTGCCAACATCACCACATGCCCACACATCAAATCCTTCAAATGTCTATCCTGTGATTCCAAAGACCACCATGTAAACAGCAACAAATGCACATTCTTCTGCCACAGATTCGACTGCACTTGGATTACCAACAAAATTCAAGACCTCAAGTCAGAAAAAGACTGACGTGACTTTAACTCCCATGCTGTCAATGTCTGAACTCTCTCATTTATCTGTTCTCTTTTATAATGTACAAAAGAACCATGAAACAGTATCCACTCTTTTGAATAGCAATTGCTACAAACAATTTCACCTTCTGTGTTTACAGGAACCACCTATAGGTTTCATTCATAACATCCCATCTACCAAGGACTCTGAAGGAGATCCCTTGGATGGACCTCCTATTAGCAAGAATTGGGCTCCGATTCTTAATAACAATCATAAAGCTCATACTCTTACATATGCCAATGTTTCCATTAGCCACCTTTTACCTAGGTCTGAAATAAACATTATTGACTCCCCTGGTTAATCTCCATTTCCCTTCCTACTAAAATCTATATTCTGAACATTTATCTTGACTCAGAAAATGACTCTTCTATCATGTACTTAGAATCTCATATCCCTGTACTCCCACTCTCCATGTATTGTGCAGGAGGAGACTTCAACACCAGATCCCCTGAATGGGACCTCAGAATCAATCATCATTCCTCTCAAGCAAATTGCATCATGGAAAACATGAATAGCATTGGCCTCATTCTATCCACCCCCATGAATGATCAAGAGGAAATCTTCACTCATGTACCTGATGACCCTAATAAAAATCACACCACCATCGACTTAATCTTCGCTATTGAACAAGAAGACACTGCCCCCTCCCACTGCATCAGACATGATCTTACAGTCAAATCTGATCATATTCCCCTTACCTTTAATCTTCCTATCCCCACCAGAACACCTGCTTATCATACAAAACTATCCATACCCAAGGATTCTGAAGAAGAAACTTCATTCCTTACTAATGTTATCCTCCGAATCAAAGCAATCAACCCTTCCTTTCCATCTACCTCTGACATTCAAGTCTACACTGACCAACTTCATTCCATTATCACTCAAGAATGGAATCAGCATGCCATCCCCCTCTGCCTAGGTAAATGGTCTAAACCTTGGTGGAATCAAGAATGCTCCTCGACCATCAAATCATATCAAGCACACAAATCCAAATCCAATTGGAAGAAATTTCATCAAACTACTCGTGCCGCTAAATGCAAGTACTTTGATGACAAAATCCAAGAAATCTCAAACAAGAAGAAAAGACCTTGGGATCTCATGTCATGGGTTGGCAAACAATCCCTCCCTCCTACCAAAACCATTACCTTCCAAGGCAGAGCATGCAACGACCTCGACTCTCTCTGGCAGGTGCTCCACTCCACATATAACTCCGCCTCCAATTGCCCTGTCAATATTAACTCTACCATATGCCATCTACCACTACAACCCACTCGAACCTTCAACCCTTTCTCACATCAAGAACTATGGGACACCCTGAAACCATGTTCCAATTCATCCACCCCAGGTCCAGACCATTTATCATGGGCCCATGTTAAATCCCTTATGTCACATCCTAAATTTAGAAGTGACTTCATCTACTTCACTTCCAGTTGCATCAGCCTTTCCTATTGGCCCAGCTACTTCAAATCATCTACTTTGGTAATCATCCCTAAACTGAACAAACTGCACTACAAAACACCCAAGATGTTTTGACCAATCATCCTCCTCAACACTCTTGGAAAACTCATTGAGAAAATGCTCTCCAAGCATATGCAATTTGAAGCAGCCTCTCTCAATCTCATCCACCCTCTTCAATTTGGCGGTCTTATCCAATGATCCACCAAAGATGCTGGAGTATTCATCACTCACCATATTCACAATGGTTGGAAACACAACCTCAAAAGTAGTGTACTTGCATTTGACATTGCTCAATTCTTCCCCTCTATTAACCACGAACTCCTCACAGCCATTCTTTCCCAACACAGTTTCCCTAATTGTGTCATTAATTTCTTCATTCATTACCTTTCTGACAGATCTACTACATACTCATGGAACAATAATTTGTCTCCCTCATTCGTAGCTTCTGTAGGAGTAGGCCAAGGTTCTGCTCTGTCCCCCATCCTCACATTGCTCTTTCTATCCCCTCTTTTACACTGATTCTCTAACTCTTCCAGTTGTAAAATCATTTCCTTCATTGATGATGGTCTTATCCTAGTTCAATCTGAATCCTTTTTCACTAACACCTTCATTTTAGGCAATATATATAGGGAGATTGAACACTTCCTCCATTCCATGGGCCTCACTCTTGAACATGACAAGACTGAGGCTTACCATTTCTCCAACTGGCCTTCTACTGAACCCAATCCCCCAATCCAAATCCATCCTATAGGCTCTACACCTATCTCTATCCACCCAAAACCCTATCTTCAATACCTGGGATTCTGGTTTGATAGATTGCTATCTTTCAAAGAACACATCTGCTTCTATTCAACCAAAGCACTCTCTACTGTAAAATGTATGAGATTGCTTGGTAATTCCATTCGAGGCCTGTCCCCCAAAAACAAATGCCTCTTATACTGTTCCTGTGTTGTCCCCATTGCCACCTATGGTTTCAGACTATGGTTCAATTGTCATGGTTGATACCATGGTCTCATTAAATTGCTCCAAAAAATGCAAAGACCTGCTGCCCTATGGATCACTGGAGCTTTTTGAACTACCCCAACTGGAGGAGTTGAAGCCATCGCTGGCCTCATCCCTATCCAACTCCATCTTTTTAAGCTGGCCAAACATTGCTCGTTCTGTTACCACACCCTACCTAACAATCATGGTCTCAAACTACTCACTTGTGACATCGATCATATCGATGCTCACAATACCAAAACTCGATCTACAGCATTTGATTTCATCTCAGACACTCAAGTCATTACAGACACCTTCCACCTCCTCCACCCAGAATCAAGCCCAGGCACTCGAACCCTGGACCTCTTTGAATCTCAAATCCACTTCCATAAAATGCCCACTCCCACAGATGACAATGTCCATGCCTGTCACCTTGAACTTGCTTCACTTGCCCACAACTCGGCATTTTGTTCCTCTTCTTCTCTAGTAGTAGCCTCAGATGCTTCTGTTCCCAATTCTTCTAATCTCTCTGCTCTCTCAGCATACCTAGTTTTCAACTTGTCTCCTTCAGACATTTTATCTTCTCAAATTCTCTCTTGCAGCAAAGTTTTATCTTCTGATGCAGAATCATATGCCTTATGTCTCAGCTTATTTTCTTCCATCTCTTTTGCTCGCTCTCTTAAATGTAACAAAATCATCATATTTACAGACTCCATAACATGTGCTGAAAAGTTATTCACTTATGGCCCACACAGTGCTCACCTGGACTCCATCCACATTGCCCCTCTCATCAAAGACTGGCTCTCTTCCTCCCCACTCAACCAAATTGATTTTTGGTTCATCCCATCCTCTGTGAAATGGTCAGTTCACCATCTAGCTCACTGCCTCGCAACATCCATCTGCATCTGCAACAACAAGTGCATGCCCATTCATACCTCACTTGGCTATGTCAAGAAACACTACACTGATCTATGTCTTAGCAAGTGGGACAATCTTATGACCAATCCCAAACTCCAAGGCCATAACTGGCTTTCCCTTAATTCCACTTCACTGGCTTCAATCAAACTGACATATGCTAATGGTGGCTCTTGGATGAAATATTCCATAGGCACTGACCTCAACTTATGTGCACACTTCACTAGATGTGTTACTAATCATGCCCCTATCAGCGCCTTCAGACAGTGCTTTTTCCCAGGGTGCTACATTACATCCTGCACATGCAATGGTGAAATGCTTGAAACCTGTGACCACATCCTTTATGAATGCCCCAACTACCATCACCCATACAGCAACTGGAACAATATGTTCTGGTTGCTCAACTTCTTATGCAATAACCCCTCTGCATTCACATTCGCAAATCAAATTCCCCAAGGGCCAGTCACCCTTGACGAATACAACATGCATTGTCTCACTAGACGAGAATGACTTCATTTACATGGAGCCCCAGATGTCCATTAAAGGCCTCTCTCTCCTCCTATTTCTCTAGGTAGCTTGCCTCATAGCTAGCTCCATCTCTCCCTGTTCTCTTCCATTTCTTTCTTTTCTTCCCCTTTTTTCCTTTTAGTTTCAGTCTTGGGACTGCTATTGCGCACCCTTTTGTATTAGTGTAAACTAGTGCAATAAACTTGGAATTAAAAAAAAAAAAAAAGAACTATTCCAAGCTACTTCTTTCTATTTTCATCTGATGCTCATTTCTTACAACTATGTTGCATTTCATGTGGACTATTTCTATCTCTATGATCTATGTTTATCCCAGACCACAATTTGCAACAGAACTTCTGTAATTGTACACCATCTATGCTCTTTCATCTAGTCTTCCTTCTCATCTTGTCACACTTATGTTGAACTTGATCTACTACCACTCTAGTACTAGTAGATACTTGGACTTGTATTTATACTTGCCTCTATGTATGTAGAATAGCAAGTATAATCTTAATGCTGTGTTACCAAAACTCTTGTGTCAACCTGCAAGTGTTACAATCCTCTTAACTCACATTAAGTTTGAAAACCTTTCCTCACCCTTGCTCAAGTCTCCCTCTGGTTGTCTCTCACTTGTCAGTTCTACAGTGTTGCAATCTATACAAGTTTGCAGCCAAGATACAACATGCAATTTAAACCACTGAGAATTGAGTCAGCAGAGGAGTAGTCCTATTGATCTGTATGGAACTAGGTTAACTCTCCTCACCCTCTTACAAGGATAGCCACTAGCCTAGGAACTACCTGGCAAAGAGGAAACCTTGTAACATTGAGTGGCCCTGGGTGAATTAGAAGGGGAATTAGGGGAGGATGAGGGGGACTTGGGGGGGGAGACAACTTGATATCTCCCAAGGAATGGAGGAAATTAACAATGTCAATAGGAGACATATTGGGGAATTGGACCTGGAGGGCCACATACTTCTGAAGTTCATCAAGTTTAAGATTAGGAGAGGAAGAAGTGTTTACATATGTCCTCTTAGAAGATGGAGAGGGAGCACCAGACCTAACAAATTTTGGTTTGGTGTTGTTATTGATGGGAGGGGGGTGGCTTGAGGGGAGGAGGGATAAGGGGGAGGGAGGGCTTTAGGAGGGGATGAAGCAGCATGTGGGGTGGCAGGGCCATTATGTGGGAGGGGTTTGTGACATTTGGTCTTAATAGGGGTCTATCTGGCACTGTAGTTCTCTGGAGGACTAAAAGTCTCACCAGAGGCAGGGGGATGAGAAGTCTCCCCTTGAGGAGGACAAGATGTCTCTTCTCCAGGAATGGTGGTGGTGGGCAGAATGGTGTCAATATCCATATTAGAATGGGATGACTCACCTTGTTTAGATTGATTGCCTATTCTACTCAGTACAATTGCTTTGTGAGTGTCTTCATCATGAACCTTCCTTTCCTATTAACCACTACCATTGTCTCAGTGGCAGGTTACTCATAGTGCAAAGGAATACAATTTTCTAGTCCTATCATGTCTGAAACCAAAGAACATAGCAGCCTCTTTGGTGCTTTGAAAAACCCTGCTCATAGTCTTCACTCTTTGCATCACCAATGCTTGTCAGCCAGTTTTGCACCTAACCCCTGCCCAGCCTCTCCCAACCCCACTTTACCTCAGTCACCTTCCCAAGGCCCTTTCTTGGATATCAAAGACAAGGACAACTTCCTCAAATGTCCTCCTTCTCCTACCCCTTCTCTTGGGACTAAGCATTCCATATCCACTGATACCTGCATAGCCAACATCACCAAAGCATTGTGCCTTCAAGATGATGATGATGCTGCCTCTGTCACTCACAGTGACAATGATTCTGAGGATAGCCATAGCATGGCTAAATCCCTCCACCTATCCATCACTCCAAACCCCCAGGAGGACAGGAACTTAATGTCCCCTGAAATTGCCCCCTCCTCTCACAGAGCCCCCACTGAAGCTCAACAAATTGCAGCTTCTTATGGCTTTGTTCTTCCTACTCCTGGTAGTGCTTGGGATGAGTCCCAACCCATTGACCCTCTCCCAGCCATCCCCACCTTCTCCTCTCTGCCTCCTGCCCAAGGTGAGGCATCCCATGGAACCAATGAGTCAGCCATCAAAGATGGCATCATTGATTCCCTTTTTGAGATTGACACTCATTCATCTTCTCAATCTAAACTATGCCTTGAAGTCATTGATATACTCTTTGATTTCATCAATTCTGGTCTCAACACAGCCATTGAGAACAATTCCAACCAACCTCAATCTATCCCCAACTGGCTTTTACACCTCTTTACTATCATTTCTAAAAGCCCTTCCCTTATGAACACTTCAGTCCCTTACAATGGGATGCAAGTATCTCTTTACAACTTTATCTCTCTTCAATTCCCTCCACCCCTCCCCACTCAGGACTCACTTTCCCACATGCCTTCCTCCAATAAAGTTGTTCCTTCCCCTGATCCTACTCTGCTCTCCACTGCTACTCACAAACAGTGCAAGTGGGACAAACACCCAGCTCCCCCTCCAGCCACTCCATCCCTCCCTCACCCAACTCCTACCCCCTCCTTGCCTGTCCACTTCAATGAGGACCTTCAAAAAGCTATTGAAATCAGCAAGGTCCAACTAGCTAATAAACCCAGTGAGTCCTCTAGCTCTACCAAAGATATTGACATAGCTCCTCCCCCCAATCCACCTATCCAATCAGAAGAGATCAATGATCCTTCCAAGGGCAAGACTAATTGTCCGACCCACCTGGCTGAGACTAATGGTCCTACCAGTGATCTTAGCTCTTGGTCCAAGGTCATGCATCACCATGGCCCTTGCTGTTCCCACTCAGCATAAGCCTATAGTCACTCCACCCCATCCCCCTCAGGCACCTCCCAAATCCTCCACTTCCCTTTCCAAACCCCTTACCCCCCCTCCCATCAGCAATAAGACCAAACCTAGGTCTTCTGCCCCTTCTCCTTCTACCCAAAGGGCATCATATGCCAAAGCCACTGGTTCCCCCACCCCATTCTCATCTGAAGAGCTCCAGAAATATGCAGCCCTTCAAAATCAATTCCCCAACATGTTGCCAGTCAACATTATCAGCTTCCTAAGGTCAGCAGGAGATATCAAACCTGCATCTCCCTCATCCTTCCAATCCCAACCCCAATCATGATCCCCCAACAAACCTAAAGCCACTCAGGGTCCATCACATAAGAATGTCATCATACTGTACAACATCTTCAAACCCATCTTACTTCCTTCCATTGACCTCATTGTTCACAATTGCAACAATGCTCTATACCAAAAAGGATTCCTCCTATGCATTGAATCCACCAAATCATCTGAACACACCCTTTGGCTTAACACCAACAGGGTGGCCTCTAATGAAGAACTCTTCCTCATCAAGAAAGGCATCACAGACTCTAACCAGTCTGGTTTTGCCTCCCCTGAAATCAGGGACTCAGTTGTTCCCTCACTACTGATGTCCAAATCATTCATCAAACTAACCAACATTTCCTATTTCCACCCTGATGGCACCCCTCACACCATTGATGACTTCTTTGACATCATCCAAGACTTGGAATATTGTGAAATTGCCAATCATCTTGTCAGCAAACCTTGCTTCTGCCATGTATCCCCTCACTTGGACTCAGCCTTCATTTTCTTTGACTTATGGGACTCACAATCAGTGACATGGGCCAAGCTATACATCAACCATACTCTCTTGATTGAAAATTGTGTCTGCACCTTCCATGGCACATCTATGTGCACAGCCAGTCCACTATGCAACAGATGTTGGAGATGGGGCCATCCCACCCACCTCTGTAAAGCCTGCAACCCTTGCTGCACTATCTGCAGTGACCCACACCACACCAAAAACCACTGCCATGACAGTTTCTGCTGTTGTGGCAGAACCAGTCCAAATCCACATGACCCCACTCCTGCTAATGTCAAAACATGCCCCCATATTGACACCTTTAAATGCTTGTCCTGCAACTCTAAAGATCACCAAGTCAACAGTGACAAGTGCCCCTTCTTCCACCATCAGTTCAACCATGAGTGGATTTCTCCTAAACTGCAAGAAATGAAGGCAGAGAAGAATTGCCATGACTTCAACTCTTGTGCCATTAATGTCTAGTCCATCTTCTCCTTCTCACTCACTTTCTGATATCTCAGTCCTCTTTTATAATGTACAAAAGAACCATTCTACTGTAGAATACATTCTTAACTCACCCCTTTTCAAAAACATTCACCTTCTTTGTTTACAAGAACCCCCCTTAGGCTTTGTATGCAACATCCTGTCCTCTAAAGACTCTGAAGGAGACCCTTTAGAAGGACCACCCATCAGCTGAAACTGGATCCCACTCTTTAACAACTGTCCTAAAGCCAGAACTCTATCCTACTTCAACATTTCCATTAGTCACCTCTTACCAAGAACTGATTCTACTGTAAATTCCCCAGATTTTCAACTTCTTTTGTTATTGCTACCTACTAAACAATATTTCCTTAATTGTTACTTCAAATCATCAGATCACTCTTCTCTCAAGTATCTAGAATCCTGTATCCCTAGTATCCCCACCAACATCACCTGTGCAGGTGGAGACTTCAATACAAGATCCCCATAATGGGACCCTCACTCCCATTATCATCATGACTGAGCAGACCACCTTATCAAAGCTATGAACTCCCTTGGTCTTACTCTCTCCACACCCACTAATCCACCAAATGAACTATACACCCATATTCCAGATGATCCCAGCAAAGGCAACACTATGATTGACCTTATTTTCTCCATTGACTCTCCCTCCAATTCTCCTACCCACTGTATTTGCTATGATATCCCTGGTAAATCTGACCACCTCCCTCTCAAGACCAAAATCCCCCTCCTATCAACACCCCCTATGTCCAATATCAAATACTCCATCCCCAAAGACTCTGAAGAAGAATCTTCCTTCTTAGCCAATGTTGCTTCTCACTTCTCCACACTCTCCCCCTCATTTACCTCCCATGATGATCTCCAAACCTATGCCAACAATCTTCTTCATATTGTTGAAGAAGAATGGAATCATCACTCTATCCCTATCCACACTGGCTGTTGGTCCAAACTGTGGTGGAACAAGGATTGCTCCAATGCTATCCACACATTCCATAACCACAAATCCAAATCCAACTGGAAATCTTTTCATCAAACCACTCACCAAGCCAAGTATATGTATTTTGACAACAAAATTCAAGAAATATCACAAGAAAAACACTGACCCTGGGACCTTATGTCCTGGATTGGCAAATGCTCTCTTTCTCCCACCCAAACCATCCTACATCAAGGCCACCCATGTGACAACCTTCCCTCACTCTGGAATGCCCTAGATGCAACTTACAACTCTGTCAAATCAACCTGTTGGCATCAATTTAATTGTTGATGCTCTCTCACCTCAACCTACTCAAAAATTTTCCCCTTTTTCCTCCCAGGAACTTTGGGACACTCTCAAACCCTGTTCCAATTTGTCTACCCCTGGCCCAGACCACCTATTGTGGGCCCACATCAAATCACTCATGTCACATGACAAATTTCATAAAGATTTCATTACCTTTGCATCTAAATGCATTGAACTATCATTCTGGCTGAATTATTTCAAATCATCCACTTCAGTCATCATACCCAAACCAAACAAACCACATTATACCACCCCCAAAATGTTTTGCCCCATTGTTCTTCTCAACACAATGGGTAAACTCATCAAAAAGATGCTCTCTAAGTGAATACAGTTTGAGGCATCCTCTCTTAACCTCATCCACCCACTCCAGTTCAGAGGCCTCATCCAAAGGTCCACTGAAGATGTGGGCATATATTAGCTTTTGATGTTTCTCAGTTTTTCCCTTCTGTGAACCATTCTCTTCCCACAGCAATCCTTTCTCAACACAGTTTCCCTGACTGTGTTGTCTCTTTCTTTTCTCATTACCTGTTGAACAGGTCTACTACCTACTCTTGGAACAGCAAACTATCCCCTCCTTTCCCTTCATCTGTAGGCATAGGACAAGGTTCTGCTCTTTCCCCCATTCTTACTTCCATTTTTCTTTCCCCCTTATTATTTAAATTCTCCAACTCCTCAAGATGTAAAATAGTCTCTTTTGTTGATGATGGACTCATTTTAGTACAATCTGATTCATTTTACTCTAACACTGTTATGTTAGGTCAAATCTACTGGGAAGTTGAAGACTTTCTCAATTCCATGGGCCTTGCTCTTGAACACAACAAGACTGAGGCCTTCCACTTTTCCAATTGGCCCTCATGTGGACCAAACCCTCCTGTTCACATCCACTCCCTCCATTCTGAACCCCTTAACCTTCACCCCAAACCCTTCATTTGCTACTTGGGTTTTTGTTTTGACCATTCCTTATCCTTCAAGGAACATGTCCACTTTTACTCAACCAAAGCCCTCTCTACAGTCAAGTGCATGAGGCTCCTCAGCAACTCCATCCGAGGTCTTTCCCCCAAGAACAAAAGACTTCTATACCATTCTTGCATCATCCCCATTGCCACTTATGGCTTTTGTTTGTGGTTCAACCATCACAGAAAATATTGGGGCCTTATTAAAACTCTTCAAAAAATGCAACATGCTGCCACTCTATGGATCACTGGAGCCTTCTGCACTACCCCATCTGGTGGAGTCAAAGCCATTGCAGGTCTCATTCCCATCCAACTCCACCTCTTCAAACTTGCCAAATGCTGTTCCTTCTGCTTTCACACCTTACCTGACAATTACATGCTTAAACTACTTATGTGTGATGTTGATGCTATTGAAGCCTGTGACTCCAAAACTCAATCTTCAGCATTAGACTTTGTGTCTGATGCCCAACTCATCTCTGATAAATTCTCCCTCCTCCATCCAGCCACTAAACCAGGATCTTGCATCTTGGACAAATTCAACAACCAAATTTGCTTCCATAAAATTCCTACCCCCATGGATGATAACATTCATTCCTTACACTTACACCTTGCCTCATCTGCTTGTGACCAAGCTTTCTCTTTCCCTTCTTCTTTAGTAGTAGCTACAGACAGTTCTGTTCCTGCTTCTACAGCTCTTTCTGCCACCTCTTCCTATTTAGTTTTCAATTCTTCTGATACTGATATTCTCTCATCTCGTGTTCTACCATGTGGTGAAGTTCTCACTTCAGATGCTGAATCATATGCTCTTCATCTCAGCCTTTTCACTTCTATTTCTCTTGCTTCATCTCTTAAATACAAATGTATCATTGTTTTTACAGATTCTATTTCATCTGCTGAACATTTATTTTCTTATGGCCCCCACAGTGCTCATCCCAACTCCATCTGTGTCACCCCTCTCATTCATGACTGGCTCACATCCTCTCTCCTCCACCAGATTGATTTCTGGTCTATCCCCTCCTCTGCTAATTGGTCTGTTCACCACTGTGCTCACTGTCTTGCCACCTCCCTATGCATTCATAATAACCACCACACTCCCTATCACACATCACTAGGCTATGTCTGCAAACACTATACTGACAAATGTCTCTCATTATGGGATCAGTGGATGAATAATCCCAAGTACCAAGGTCATAACTGGCTTCCCCTCCACTCTACCTCCCAGACACCCATCAAACTAACATATGCCAATGGTGGCTCATGGATGAAATATTCCATAGGAGCTGATCTCAACCTATGCATGTGCTTTATCAGATGCATCACTGAGCATGCACCCATTGGTGCTTTTAGACAGTGCTTCTCCCCTGGGTGGTACATTACCACATGCACATGTGACAGTGAGATGCTTGAGTCTCATGACCATATCCTCCACAAATGCCCCAACTACCATCATCCATACAGTGACCAGAACAACATGTTCTGGTTACTCAACTTCCTACACAATAATCCCATGGCATTCTCTTTTGCCAACCAACTCATCCAAGGGCCTATCACCCTTGAAGACTTCAACACATGATGCCTCTCTCACCAAGAGCAACTCCAACTTCATGGAGCTCCAGATGTTCATTGAAAGGTCTTCTCTATTCAGGTAGCTTGCCTCTTAGCTAGCTCCATACCTCTCCCCTCTCTTCTGTTTTCTATTCTCTTTCCTCTTCATTTTCTTTTCTCTTTGTGCTTCAGTCTTGGGACTGCTCTCACACACCTGTTTGTATTAGCTAGTCTAGTGCAATAAACTTGGAATTAAAAAAAAAAAAAAAGTGTCTTCATCAACAGCACCTTCCTTTTCCAGCAACCACCATCATCCCCCTTGTTGGTTGGTTGTTCATAGTACTATGGCCCATCATAAGAAAATTTCTTATCCTGCCAGTTCTTCTGAAGTCCCCAAGACTCCCTACTGATACAATCCTGAAGATGAAGCCTTCAGAAAGCTCACTCCAGGCTCACCTGAACATGCTAAAGCCATCACTGACTTTGGCTACAAATAGGCTTGGGATAAGCAAGGCAACTTGCTCCATCCTGAGCTTCATTCCTCTGGGTCACAGACTCCCTTGTCACTACCCTCTACACCTCCTCCCATGAGACATCATGTCCATGAGGAGGATTCTCCAGTGAGACATTTTGTCCACTCCCCTTCTTCAGATATGAATCTCAACCCTCCTGTCTCTCCTCCCCAACAACCCAAATAGTCTACCCCCAAGGCTATTCCCTCTACTCTTCCATCTGCTCCCACCCCCTCCAAGGTCAAAGATGATGATGAAGAATACAACTCCCTGTCAGACATTATCATTGATCTGTCTCACAAATTTCAAGATGCAAGTGAGGAAGACCTCAATGGCCCAGATCCCTGCCTCTTCACCACCCTCTGTGACTTCATTTCTGTACTGGAGTCCAAGAATTTATTTGCTAACCACACTCTCCCTTCTGCATGGTGCTCTCCTCCTCCTCCAGGCAGTATCACTGCCCTCTTAATTGACACATGTAAACCACACATTGAACATGAGTTGTTCCATGGAATGGCTGACTCAGTGATGACAGATGCTGACAAAGCATCTGTCCCTAACCCACCTCTGCCACCCTCCATCCAGTGTGATATGACATCACCCCCATGTGACAGGCCCAAGCCTCCCTCATGTGTCCCACCTCCACATGACAGGGCCCCCCTCCCTCATGTGACTCCAAGCAAGTGCCTCAACCAGTGCCTCCCCTTCAACCTTCCAAGCATTATGCTACTCATGGCCCCACTAGGTGCCAATTTTTCCTTAATGTCAGTGCTGGTGATCTTGCCAATGCTCATGTCTCTATCCAATCCCTAATCACATGCTTTAATCAAGCACTTACTCAGGCCAAGTCAGCACTCAACATTGACTCTGGCCACTTCCACTCCAGCATCATTGCATTCTCAACTGGCAATGTCCCTTCCTAGGCTGATGTTGATACACTTAAGGCCTTGCTTTCATCTGTACTCAAAAGTGCTGACATCACCCTCCCCATCTCATGATCTTTCATCAAGATCATCAATGCCCCTTTTTCTCATCTGACAGCTTTACCCTCACCATGGATCAAGTCAAGACAGAGGTCACCACCTCTTCTTTCTTTCCCCTCTCTAATGTACACCACATGTGCATTGTCCACAACTCTCCCAAGGCTGACTCTGCTACCATGTGGATTGACCTCATTGACTCTCAACAAGGCACACTTGCCTCTTCCCTCCTCAACAGACACATCATGATCAATGGTGTGTCCTGCCTCATCAAAGGTGCCTGAGCCCACACCAGCACACCTCAGTATCAGCAATGCTGTTGCTGGGGCCATCCTTCCAATGCCTGCCACTCTCCCTTGCCTAGGTGTCCCCTCTGTGTGGGACCTCACTCCAAGGCCTCTCACTGCTCCATAGCTGGGTGTTGCAGAAGCAACCCCAAAGCAACACCCTCCATCCCCCCCACTCCAGCAGGTTCACCCTGTCCTCATTCCTTGCACTGTGTCAACTGTCATGGTGCTCATCCCTTCAACAGCCACCAGAGTCCATACTGGTGCCATCACTTTGACTGTGATTGGATTCATGGTTGATACCAATGTGATGCTAGCTCTGCTACAGCCTCAACAGGCTCCACTTGTAAGGGTAGGGCTCAGGGGTAGACAAGATAAGTGTAGTGGCTGTCATCTCCCTATGTGACTTAGACTGTGTTTGTTTCATATGTGTTCTACTTTTCCCTTTTCATTCATGTTGTTTGGGGCACCTGTCTTCTCTGTTTTGTATGTTTCTTTTCTCTATTTAACTTGGGACTGCTATTGCATGCCCATTTGTAGTAGGGTAATACTTGCTGCAATAAACTTGGATTTTTTTTTTAAAAAAAGTGTGTCTTCATCAAACTGATGTTGAGTCAATGAGGAAGACAATGGGGTGGGTACAGGATGAGGAGAGGGAGTGACAGGGGAAGGAGGGGCAGAGCACTTTTCATTATGTCTTGTATTGTGAGATTCTGTATTCATGGGGGAAGGGGTGGGAGATAATGTGTGGGAGAGGGGAAATTGTATAGACACAAAATCATATAGCTTTATGGCTGTGTCATGATGCAGGACAGAAGAGTTAATGATGCTTTCATTGTGTGCAATGATTGCAAAAAGCTGGATTAATTCTTTGATGAAGGGGTGATTAGTCATGTTGATTTCATGACTAGAAGCATTGTTAAGGGAGGATGTGATAAAGTTAAGGAGCATGTGGACAACCTCAAGGCATAACATAACTTGAGAAGGTGAATGAGTATCAACTTTGAATAGAGCATTGATAATGAGCTGATCTGGGAGTGGGTGGGATGAAGCCATATGAAGCAGTGATTTGTTGGGCTTCAGTAGGAGCCCTATGGGAAGGCAGAGTGATCTCAGGAGATAGGAGATTGTTGTCTTTGGGAGCAATAGAGGGGTGGAGGGATTTAGCAGTGCTGTGGCTGTCTGAAGAGTCAGAACCTTTGTTGTGGGCAATAGATGCAGCATCATCATTGATGTTGAGTTTGTTGACCTTGTTGGCCATTCTGGTATCAGTTGAAACAGAGCATTTTGTGCCAAGAGAAGGAGCAGGGGATGAGCAACAGGGTTGATAGATAAAATTGTCACAATCTTTAATATTGTTGAAAGGGGCCTCTGAAGCAAGACAAGGCTGAGTAGAGGAGGGCACCAAGCTAGTGCTGCTGTGATGATGAGACATATGGGATGAAACCTTTTTCAAACTACCTCCAACAGCTCTGAGAAAGCCCTTGGAGTCAGACATAGTAAATAGAATGGATTGGGATTCCTTTTGTACTACAGACAACCATCCACTGAGTGAAATGGTGGTGGTTGCTGGAAAAGGAAGGCATTTCCAGGAGTAGTCTTCTAGCATCATTCCTGTTCAACTTCCAGGAATTGTTGTACTGGAATCTCCAGGTTGAGGTACTCAATCCATTGCTGTGCATTGGTGTTATGGACTTCACCAGGTGTCTATTAGGCTCTCAGAGTCATGGTTACTAGCCCAGATTCTGCAGATCATATT
>JAEUWS010000760.1:0-28325 GCA_018524945.1 Podaxis sp. C-F-92630
GTCAAGGTAGATACAGAAGAGAACGCTACGTTCCAAAAGTTCTTCCGAAATTTAACCCGTTGGATTTCTGGAGCGACTGTGACTGTCGTGCCGCCTGCCTTCAAAATATCACCAAGATTCTGGAGTAGCTCGACCTCTTGCGGAGAATTCGTCGTCGTGCTGAAATCTTTATGCCGATAAATTCCAAGAGAAAGGCGGTCCTGTTCGGGATGAGACCCGATGAGATGTCAGCCTCGCAAAGCTCCCAGCACGGTAAAGACGAACTCACAAAATGGTTGTGTTCCACGACGTTCGGTGCCAGTAGATTTGCCCCAACGTAAAGCGCGGTGCCAATAATGCTGGGAGACCCTTTCCCAAGCCTAGAGAGCGTCTCATATAGTTCCCTCTCCACATTCAGCCCGTTTTGCACCAAGACGTATGTGGGCTGATGGTAATGGTCTGCGTAAGGAGCCGACAGTAGGGGTCTGAGAATATCGGACGTTTTCGTGACCTCTGGGATAGCCTTAGTGGTGACGAATACATATGAATACGGCCGATCTGCAGCATCTGCAACGGATTTCACAACTGGCGTTTCGATGTGCAAGATTAATTAAATTCAAATACTGTTGCCCCAAATTCAAGGATGGTGATACGTACTGCGGTCTGGCTTCCAGCCCGTGATCTCCCCGTACTTCTTGCTGTGGAAAGTCGTACCATGGGCTATTCAATGTCCAGTCAGGAGATGCCCATAACACTGAAGGGGGTTTCAGGTCGATATGTCACATACAATTGACTAAATCATAATTGCTGCGAGCAACAGCCGTCACACGCGCTAATCCACTCTTCTTCAGAATATACGAGTCTAAGGACCGGTAACCCAGTTATCAGCTTTGTTGTCCTGCAACCGTCGATGCGATGGAGCTCACATAGAGCGCCTACGGCGCCGAACCCAACGAGGAGGATATCTTTGATCGGAGTTGGCGGCATTCTGAGCAGGAAATATTAGGCACTTTGCTGAATGGAATTACTTATCAGGTGTGTCCTGGTGTGTCAGAGGTGAGAGAGACAAGGGTCGTATGGACAAGGGCTACCCGCTACCATAGCCGCCATGTGCATGCGAAGCTGATGATTACTGATTAAGACGGAATCGGCTATCGTCGGGTCACCACTCCGACTTTTATATTTGTCTCTTACCGCCACTACAAAATTAGTGCTTCACAACATCCTAAGTAATATATTTCGAAGTATTGTGATGAGTATACTTGATCTCCATACAATAGTCGTGGAAAGAAGCAGGAATCTTCAAAGGAATCGCTTGAAGGCTTCAAGGCAAGAAAAGATGATACGGCGGTTATTCAAGGGTTTCATACCCTTACTGTAGTGACGAGCGGGTCTTGCCACCCCGGGCACATGAGCACAGACAACCGTTGCTTGTGCAGGGTATTCGCCAAGTTGAACGGTGCGGACAAGGTCTGTAGTAACCGGAATCTTATAGAAGATAGGCATCGTACCCTTCATTGTTCTCCCAGGCGTCACCTTACCGGCGAGAGCACCTAAGCCAAGACTTCAAACGCGCGTATCATTGTTTTGGTGGAAGGCAGCGATTGCCTCCGCGATAAGCTGGAGCTCTGGATCGGAACCGTCCATGTGTCGTTTGTCTTCTTGAACGAGTAGTGCGATAGTGGATGAATTCATAATGCATACATCTGTTTGAACATGCCTCTCCTGGCCACATATCTAGAAGGTTAGGTTCTTCCTCGTCCTCGTTACTCTACCCGCCGCTCTACCCGTGTAACGAAGAATCTTAAAAAGCTGGACGACAAAATCGTCAACAGCTGATTCTTCGCCAGGACGGGAACCATTGCAAGATCCATGGTACGCAGAAACAAGTAGGGGTCATCGCTCTCTGCGGCGGCGGCATCCTCTATACCAAGGACTTCGTTGTCGATTTGAGGAATGGGAAGATTCGGGGTACCAAAAAAAGGTGGCAGAATCTTGATAAACAATGTTTATGTTGTATGTAAGGAGGTCGTTTGGGGTCCAATCATTGCTTGACTTCGATGAGCGAATGGGATTAGCCATTCTATGATCGTAGGTAAATCAATTACACAGTAGCATGTGTGACCGACATTACTCACAAGAATGACGTTGAAGTGAGAGGAGATGAGGAGTCAAGGAGGCGCATTGTTCATGCTCCGCTACGGCGTGCTGTCGCTTGCAATCCTAACATTTCATACTAAGCCTGCTTGGCAGGACATCAAATACCGAAAAACGTGAGTTAGTTGAGTAGATGAAAGGCGACATTGAAGTTGCAGGGATTTAACGGCTACCGAGAGAAGAAGATGAGTCAAGCTAAAGAGTTACGTACAACAAAACTACGGACTCCGTGCGTTGGCCAGCCTACACCTCTGCAGTAAGGGTAGGGTTAAACAAAACGTTGGGGAGATGCTAACAAGAATGTGCGCCTGCGGAGGAGAATTTATACACAGGACAAGGAACATCAAAATACAGTCAACTCTGTCATAACTCATAACACTTTGCCCCGTGTTCGGGCTACGGGGTACGGCAGAGTATGGGTTATAAGAGAGGACTCAAGCATGA
Source organism: Podaxis sp. C-F-92630 (assembly GCA_018524945.1). Taxonomy (NCBI): domain Eukaryota; kingdom Fungi; phylum Basidiomycota; class Agaricomycetes; order Agaricales; family Agaricaceae; genus Podaxis; species Podaxis sp. C-F-92630. The sequence continues at coordinate 2,581 of JAEUWS010000760.1, forward strand.
AAAGGCCGACTTCGTCCCTGGGAAAAGCTACGGGTTATGGCAGAGTATGGGTTATGACAGGTATGGGTTATGATAGGGTTGACTGTAGAAGCAAAAATCGGCTATCGTCGGGTCATTACTCCGACTTTTATATACGTCGGTATCTTTATTTCAGCCTTGTCTCTTACCACTACAAAACGGTACTTTCTTGCGTTCCTCATTCTAGTCGTTTCCGTACGCTTTGAAGCACCAGCTCTGCTGCACCAGCGTTTTATCATATTCCTACTCGAGTATATCCAAGGTCACACATCTATTCCTTAATCCTCATCCGCCTCGGTGCACTCCAGCCTGATCATGCAATCCCCAGTTTCTGAAACAGCCACACCATTGACCTCCCTCTGCTTAAAAGTCCCCTGTCTCTCCCATTAACACACCCTTTCCAAGGAGAAGCAGATCGAAGACTCACATCAATCATAGAATACGAGCACACCAACTGAGTGTTCTCATCGTCGAACTGGGGCTGACCCTCCTGGTTTTGCCTATCATATCTAGGAAATAAAATCGTTCATTTCACACGTGCGCGAATGCCAAAGACGAAACAGTACTCACACACACCGGAGGGTATTGTTCTCCTCTTCATCGCTTGGCGCGAGCATATACTTCTGTGCCTCGCCGCGGCTAGGGCCCGGCATCTCATCTGGGCACATATAAGTGCACTGCGCCCAAACCTTCGCCACCATTCCACATATGCACAGGATGAATACAAGGAAAAATATAGGCGGTCGGGCGTAAATCATCAGGCGTGGCTTGTTCAGGTGATCCTGTCCTTCGACACGAGGCTTCGCCGCTTTTATGCTGCGAGGATTGCCGGGTGCTGTTAGCGTCGCGCTAGAAGACTCTTCGCCTTCCATGTCGTTGCAACTCGGTCTTAAATGACGACTAGTATCTTCCGAGGACATACGTAAGTGGCCACCTCCTAAGTCTTCGACCGAACAACAATCAGACAACGTTCAAGCTCCTAACTGCCCACTCAGACCAAGGATAGTGGTAAGATGATATTCCAGATAGCTGTAATTACAGATCAAAACCATATAACAATACAGGGGAGCTTTAACAATATAAGACAAAACAGCATCGTAGGTAAAGAGTCGACTTGATGAATTCAGGGAGGTAAACAGGGAAGTAGAAAATTAACCGCGAAGGAGGAAATGTAAGAGAGGGAAACACAAAATAAGAAAACCCTAGTTCGAGGAGAGGAAAGAAAATCTTTTCAGCAACAACAGCTATGATGTTTTTTGTGGTGGAGTAACATTCAGACGTTCGTTCACTCGTTGGCGATGCTGCCTGTTTCTCAGGTGCACCTCGTAATTAGACAAAGACTCTCCAGGTCCAGGTGTATACAACTGTCAAAATATTGTCGGTCACTAAACGGAATAGAGCATCCAGAAAACCCACCTTTCCGGGGCAATCCAGACACCTAATACGCCAATCTGGCGGGTTTCCTGTTGTCCTCCTCAAGATCGCCTCAAATCTATCATCAGGATACTTGCTCCTCATACTCTGCAACGCGCCTGTCAGCCACGTCGGAACTTGCTGCGGCACCTTGCTACATCTGAGCTATTTCCGGACGGTATTAGAAGCAACACTCACTTACCACATTAGTCGTAGGAGCCACCTCCGAAGTCGAGCTCGGGGCATGTACACTAGCAGGCGGCGAAGCCTCCTGTCCATTCTCAGCCTTTACCTTTGGGGTAACCGGCTTCTTCTCCTCCTTCCCAAAAGGCGTGTCCGCCTTCTCCCTAGGCGTAATGGGCTTTACAGAACCCTTAGTCTCCTTCATGCCAGCAGACACTTTTGGGGTACCGGGCTTGACGTGTGAGGTTCCATTTAGCTTAACCTTCTGTGCCAAGGGAGGCTCAGACGCGCTCGAAGCGGTGGATACGGGCGAAATCGCTCTATCGTCTTCATCTTTCAGGGGCGAAGGCGAACGCCGGGAAGAGGCGGCGTCAGTATCTCCATTCTTCGCAGGCGTGGGCGGTTCGGACACGTCCAGAGGCGTCGCCGTCGCAGCTGTACTCTGCGCTCTCAACGCAGCAGCACCCTTTTTCTTTGCAGGAGTCCTAGAATCGCCATCTTTGCGCATATGATACTCCGGATCAGGGTTGTACTCCACAGGCCGAGGTCTACGATGTCTATGCCAGAATTTACCTGCCGTCATAGTTGATCAATTTCAGAATGCTACATAAGCAATGCATCAGTAACTCACCGCAAGTGCCACATTGCGACTTATCACCCAAAGGTCCCTTCCTCCTACCGATGGCAATGCTCTCAGGACATCCGCAATTCGAGCAATGCCAAACGCCATTGATGATGTTCGGATGTTGTCCATCCACAAACTCCTTCTCCTTGGCCTCCCTCTCCAACTCCTTTTGCGACTTCTTCGGTACAAACTTCATCTTGGGCTCGGGCGGAGGCGGGGGTGGCGGGATCACGGGCGGTGGGTCATTCTCCAACGGCGCGGGCAGCTTACTTACATCAGCTGCAGTAGAGGGTATTGGTGCAACGACCTGCGCTCTCGGGTGAAGGACCGAGGGAGGAACAGCGGGAGCCTTGAACAAGCCCTTCGGTTTCTTCTCCTTGGGTTGCGGTACGGGAGCAGTAGGGAGAGGAGTCGGAGCAGGAATGAATGCAGTGCCATTCTCGGACGCAACCATATTCGCGATCGTCAGCGAAGCAGCGGCAGCGGCAGCTCTACGTGAACCGGAAGCATTCGCCGCAGCAGCAAGCGCCAACGTTGCAGGATCAAGTTCAGGGAACCCAATGCCAGGTGTTCTATATGTCCTAATGGGCTCACGATCAGGGATTACGATGCCACGACGGCCACGTTGGTTACGTTTCCTCCTCTTGTTCATCTCCTTCTCGCGTTCCTTTTCACTTCGTTCGATGTCGCTGTCGCTGACAGAATTGAGCAGCGGCGTATAGGCTTGTACTTGATCCATAGGGCGTGCACCCGCAGCAAGGCTCGGTAGGAAGGCTTGCCGGAGCTCCTCGTCTTGAATCGGCGTCCCATCGGAGGGATGGCCGACAAGGAACAATGACTTTTGGTACATTTGAATTTGCTCGCGAATGGAATGGGCAATAGCGGTTCTATGATACAACCATTAACGGTCAATGAAAAGCCGCGAGGATAAATGAAAGAATTGTGGCGTACTTGAACTCTCCCCCCAAACCCAGGTCTTGAGCATATACATCCGAAAATTCTTCAGGCGTGACCGAATCATTTTCTAGATCCCACTCGAACTGGTCTTCAAGCTTCATAGAACCAACGATGATGTCCAACTATAAACAATCCCAATAACATGTCAGTCAGAGTCACTCCAGTGCTTAAATAAAGCACAAAGGAACTTACCTTGATAAGGATCCTCATTTCCTCATGCATCAACTCCTCATCTAGTTTAATCTCGTCAATCGCCATAGGCCTTCCAAACTCCTCATCCATTGACACATCAAACGTCACAGCACTCTTCTCCTCTTCCTCAACCTTCACCACAGCAGCAACAGCAGCAACAGCATCTAACTTCCGTTTCTTCTTGGACCGCCTCGAAGCAGCACTCCTACCAACCTTTGCCTCACTCTCAATTTTTACGCGTTTCCGCCACGATTCCCACCACTTGGCTTGGGCTTCATCCAACGTGCCTTGGATAGCCGGTATCTCGCTCTTCAGGTCAACCACGAGTTCACCAGTGTCTTGGTCATAGTTAAGTGAGTGCGCTTTAAAGTCGCTCAGTTGTTCTTGGATGGACTTGACAATGACGGAGTGGTAGCTCGGCGCGAGGCCGTAGTCATCTACGATGGATTGTGCAAACGTCTCGGGAGTTACGACGGGATCTATGATACCGTGGGTCAATATGATATCCACATCAAAGCAACGGAAATAGCGCACCATTCAAATTCCACACAAACGTATCCCTCATCTTATGATGTTCAACGTCAAACTCCAACCGTATAGGAACGAGCTGTTCCGGTCGATCAGCCTCTTCAGGATCCAATTTCCTCGGCCTGTGCACGACCAGGGAAAAAAAAACCAACAAGTCAATTAATCGGACCACAAAATCCGGGAAAAAAATGGACGCACAGTCTCAACCCCTCCCTTTGCCTCTTCCTCCTCTCCCTCCCCTCTTTCTCCTTCCCACGTCTCAACGGATACCTCACATCAAACATCTCCCGTCCCCTTTTCCACCTATTCACATCCACATCCGGAGCACCCTTCTCCCACCACATAGCACCTCCAAACATCCCCCTCACCTCTCCCGCCATCCTCTCCTTCATCTTCCTCAACACCCCCTCATACTCCTTATCCTTCTTCATCCACCCCTGGATCTCGCTAATCTCAGCCTCCGAAATCTCTGGAATGTGTTTGAGACTATCGATGAGGGGTACAGGCGTAACTTGGGTCGTCGCAGGGTTGAGCTGGACGCTAGCGGGGAGTGGTGGGAGTTGACCGGCCATAGTAGAAGACGAAGCAGCTGCATTAGACGCGGGGAGAGCATTGCCACCCGAGACCGCCGCGGCAGGCACAGCAGAACTTGACGGTCCGGGAACAGGCGTTCCAGCAACTGTACTAGGCGTCCTGGCCACAGGGCCGGTAACATTGGGTCCTGGTATAGCAGGGGGCACACTCGCTCTCATCCCGCCACCCATACCCATACCCATACCAGGTTCCTTCTGCAAAGGCGAAGCACCAGGCGGTAACGAAGGCTGCCTCGCCTGTTGTTGCTGGTGTGCAAGCGCCTGTGCCATTGGCGTACCTCCCATTCCAACCTGTCCAGCGCCGGAACCTGGGGTACCCCCACCCATCATACTTCCTTGTCTCACGGGCGTCTGTGGACCAGGACCAGGTGGAGGAACTCCACCACCGCCTCCCATAGTCGTCGCCGTCGCCGTCGGCCCAAAGCTCATATTCATCATATCATTCGAACTTCTCGGACGAGGTGATTGACTAGACCCTTGTTGATGCCCGGCGTTTTGTGGACCGGGGATACCATTCATCCCCACGCCAGCGGCAAGATCGCCAGACCCCGATGAACCGGGCATGGGCATACGATTGGGCATCATCGAAGGAGGGCCCATAGGATTAATTGCGGGAGTGGCACCGCCCATATGAGGTGAGTCCACTTTTCGCTTCGCACCGCGATAGGGGGAACCAGGCATTGACATTGGTGGTGGAGATCCTTGCATACTCATGGCCTGCTGACCACCAGCACCAGGGAAACCAAATGCGGGCGAACCGCCCTGCATCATCTGTTGCTGCTGCTGCTGAGGAGTCTGTGGTCCGGTTAAGTTTCCCTGCGTTTGGTGTTGCTGCTGTTGCATCATAGCGGCGGTAGCTTGATTATGAGGCGTCGCAGGGTGGTTCATTTGTTGGAATCCGAACTGTCCCTGGTGTCCTTGCTGAGATTTTTGAGGGAAGGAAGTCTGTTGAGGAGTGGAAGGGTATGGATTCAGTTGCGATTGCTGAGGCATCTGTTGAGAAGGTGGTTTAGGGTATCCATTCATTCCAAACACCTGTTTAGTTCAAAAATAAGTACAAGAACATGCATCAAAATCATCGGAAGAAAACGCACCTGTTCACCTGCACGACTTGGTGGTCTCCCACCCGGACTCTGCGCACTAGCACTTCCACCAGCACTGACAGGAGAACGATGGCTCAACGCAGTTCCAGGCCTCGAGATTTGCTGTCCGGCACTAGATTGTGCGGTAGGAGGTCGAGTCCCGGGAGCGATGTGCATATTGGCGCTGGTAGGTGTCTGCGGCATTCCTTGAGCGGTAGGTGGTCTCGCTTGTTGTCCACCAGGTCCTTGTCTTTGATCTTGAGCAGTTGGAGGTCGAGGTTGCATCTGAGCCATCCCCATCGCCAAGGTGGCGGTGGCGGGGTTGGGCGTCTGCGGGGTGGACCCTGGGCCAGTTCCAGACAAAGCGCGATGACCTTGAGCAGTAGGTGGCCTCTGCATGCCCTGAGCCGTCGGCGGTCTATGGATATGCATTCCTTGAGCCGTTGGCGGTCGTTGGTGGCCCTGGGCAGTAGGTGGACGATGTTGACCTTGGGCGGTCGGCGGTCGTTGTTGAAGACCAGGCTGACCAACAGTATGACCTTGAGACGTCGGTGGACGACCAGGGACGCTTATCGGTCCACCTTGAGCTTGAGGGGGGGCGGGAGGCGGCATCATCTGCTGTTGCTGCTGTGGTCCACCAGGCGTGGGATTCGAATTCATGTTGGTACCAGGAGGTTGCATCTGACTGAGTAACTTCATCCATGCCTGTTGCCGCTCCTGCTGACTTAGAGAGTAAAATTGTTCGCGCGTCATACCGAGGGCGTTGAGCATCATCTGTTGCTGAGGGTTTAACATTGATTGTTGTGGTTGTTGCTGCTGCTGAGCGGGTTGTGGTTGTTGCTGCATCGGGCCTTGGGTTTGTTGGTGTAGCGAAGGGTGTTGTTGGGATTGCACCATGGGGTTGAACCCGGGATTTCCGGGTTGGGATAGCGCAGCAGGGTTGATCCCACCAGCGGCACCCGTCCCAGACATGTTAGCCATACCCATAGAGGGATTCATGGACATCATATTCATGTTCATACCACCACCCATACTACCCAGCGAGCCATTCATCATGCCGTGTTGTTGTTGCTGCTGCTGAAGCAGCTGAGTGGGATTCGGGTGGGCATTCATGATGTTCGGGTTCATGGCGTTGAGGTTCATGGCGCCCATGTTGATACCACCACCACCAGCGGCACCCATTAGTTGGGCAGGATTGACACCGAAAGCGTTTGGAGGAAATTTGGGCTGCTGCTGCTGGGGACCGACGGGGCCGTTTTGAAAGCCGGCTGCCAGCATGGCAGGATTTATGCCTGCGGGGTTGGGATTCGAACCTGGGACGAAGGACTGGGAAGAGGGGTATAGATTGGGATTGCTCATCGTTTTGGAGGGAAGATGTGTTTGCTGGTAAAATCTGAGTTAGAAGGTTGGTTGGGTCTGCGAGAAAATGACACAAACATGATAGCAGGTTTAAGCTGGGTTGAAATGAGGGTAAGCAGGAGACAAAGACGAGGAGAAAGGACGCACAGAAATGGAAGACAAGCGTCGAGAGTGCGGGGATCTGGGCTACTATCAGTGAAGAGAGGGCCCCTTGGTAACGTATGAGTATAGGTCGAGGGCAGACACGCGCCGGGGAGACCGAGACACGTGTCTGGCAAAGAGAAAGGGGATGGACCGACCTTGAGAGCCTCTATGCGCGTCGTATGGAGAGGATGTCGTCGTTGTCAGAGGCGTTGCTGGGACGGCGTTGGGGCGTGGGTGCCGTCGACGGGGGTACTGGGGGCGCAGAGTGAGCAGCGGGCGGGGGAGAAGGGGAAACGGAGGATAGGGCCGGGCGGACGGAGGGACGGAACGGAGAAAAGACATACCTTATGGAAGGAAGGGCGGGAGAGGCGGGAAGGAGGGAAGAGAGCAGGTGGGGGGTACGGGGAAGAGGGACCGGGGGTCGGAGATGAAAAAACGAAAAGAGACCGGGCGATGAAGAAGTACAGAAGCGGGAGGGGAGGGGAGAAGAGGAGGGCGGGGATCGGGAAACAAAAAATCGACACAGCGTGGATCGATTGTCGCAAGCTCTCAGCTACTACGCAGGCCACCTCTGTAACGCTGTTAGTAAGGTGTACAACTCAACACAGAGTCACACTCCCTCCTCCAACCTGTCACGCGTCACGATCGCACGCTCAGCCCCCGCCCAGCGGACGGCGGGCAGCGGACGCAGGATGTCGGGGGAGGACAAGTCTATCATCTGAGTGGAGGAGAACACAACTCGGGCTCTCTCCTCACTCTGACGCAAAACTCAATCTCCCCCGTTCTCTGCCAACCGCTGCTACGGCCCAGATCTAGATCGAGATCTCTCCCTCTCCTCCCGGTCATTCCGCCTCTTTCCTCCTCCTTCCTCCCCTCCCCTCCGTCCTCCATATCTTACCCTGCATGTATATAGATCGCCGCTGCAGCCCAACCTGGTGTTGGAGGGACGGAGGAGGAAACACCCTTCCAACCGAACACCTCGTCTATTTAGATACCTTCCGAGTACACAAAGACAGAACATATCAGCGATTATCCCGTGGGCCAAGTGACGCCATCACCCAGCCCCTGTGCCCTCTTTCTCCCATCACCACGAGAACCATTCCCTCCTCTGCCGTCAATAATACGTCCATCTCAGCCTCCACTCACGCTTGTCATCCCTTCCTCTTCCTCCCTCTCCACTCCCCTGTTCCATACCCTCGCCGTGTCATACCCCTGCGCTGTAGAATACTCTCGTACCACTCCAGAATCGCATTACGGATCCTAAGCTTTCATTTCCAACCCCCGCCAAGTTCGTCGGCTGGACCCGAACTATCGCTTGTTTACCAAACACCACCACATCAAATTTCCGAATCCAGGTTCATCCATCTCACTTCCAAAACTCACAACAACAGAATCCTCTTAAAGAACATCTCCCGTGAATAAAAAGCTCAGGACCGCGAAGCCACCCAGATCGTGCTATAACCGGATCTTCCATCCTATCCAGATTTCCAAGCTGCATGACTGAATCCTCGACACATGCCATCACCTATCTCCCAACCCAGAACCAAGACCCATAATAGCCCATAATAGACCAACCCGTGGCTGTTTGTTATAACTACGCCCGGTACATCCATAGCCATCGTACAGCCACATCTCTCTTGCCCCGTATGAACCTGACCGGGTCTCAGTCACTCATGACTCCTTATTGATTCCTGCCATGCCGGTTAAATATGAAATCATCCATGAATACCCCGCACTATGGGACTAATAGACGCTACCGTTACTTCCGACGTATCGTTATGGGTATGTAGCATTTTTACCATTTCACACTATGGGAAGCCGAGCCGAGAATCGATCTACAACGTGAAATCGTACGGTGCCTACTGAATGGACGAATCTTCGAAATTGGGTTATCTGATTACCGACCGTATTGGGTTCCTGATCATCCCCGTTTCGCTTCGTAATGAGTTTCTCAGACGGAATGCCGAAATATCTAACTGGAACGAACGATCTGATGGAATTAAACATGACTCTGTCACCTGGCTACGGACCTGCATAATATTGTCCTGCTTTTCTCCCGCGATACCTTGGGCCTCTACAAACTCTATTCCAGGGCCTCGCCATATTACTGGCTAATGACCCAGACCCGTATACGTACTACCACCTGTGCTGTCGGGTAACCACGACACCATAGATATCACACCAATCCATTGAAATACCGTATGTTTGATGCGATGCGCAGCAGAACAACCCGGTTGAGATAACGACAAAAACACAGGAATCGTACAGGTATGTAATTTCCATTTCTCTCAATAACGCAGCCCGAAAATGTATAAAGTCCTTTTGGGCCTTTGACACCCCCTCTCTCAATAGTTCTCACCATGTCCCCAATTGAAAGGTACGCTTACCCACCCTATTTCATATCCGCTCTCCCCCAAACGCCATCAGTTCATCCACTAACCGACATTCATGAACAGCGACAAAATACCCACTCCCACCGAAGACAAATCCCACCATGCTGCTCACAGCACCACAACCACAGTGGGAACCATAGGCGGCACGTCTACCAGTCACTCTTCCCACACAACCGCCACCCACAGCGAAGGTACTACCGGCGTTGCTTCTGGTAGTGATGCCGCTGCTGACGCTGGTGCTGCCGACGGTGGAGGAGAGTAATCAATCACCGACAGATGGGGATCTCACCTGCTTAGGACTCCTGTCACATTTCGGAAAATGGAGGGAAGCTTTACTTGGATTGTATTTGGACTGGCCGAGCGTATTAAGCGCTATGGCACTTACTAGTGGCAGACAAATGTGTATGTTCTAAATATATCTTCACACCCACCATCACTTAAGTATGTGATAACATTCCCAAAGTCAAAATTTATTACTTTCCCGAGTCTAGACGTTTTGGTGTTACGAGAACCCGCTGAGGACTTCATATAGCCCGCCACCCCCGACCCTCTTCGATAGTCTCTCACTCCAAAACCTCATAATTGGCTCCCATTCATCCTTGCCTATGGGCATGCCCCCGTTCGCATTCTTATATCGCTCCTCCTTGACTGCACGGTACCCCTTCTTGAACGCCGTGGCATTGCTCGATGTGAACGTGAGTTCCGACGGACTTGGACGATAAACCGCGAGGACAGGTGTAGGAGAAGGCGAAGACAGGGCAGAGGGGTAAGATAACAGAGGACCGGCAATAGTAACGATTGAGCCGAATGATGTCGCAGGCGGTGATGGTGAAGGTTGTGCCGCCGAAGAATTCGCGGGTGCAGTTGACGAGGTAGAAGGTAAACCCTTCCTCGCAGCCAACAACTGCTTCTCCTTCCACCACCACAACCCAAACTCAACAGCAACACTCCCGCCCTGGGCAAACCCAAGCCAGTGGATCCTACTGAGTGGCCATTTACATTCGGTCGTCAGATACGTCACGACTTTGTCCAACATTTCAAATGCTGGTGTTGGATTTGGATTGGGCAAAAGTTCGCCGAGGAGGTCGAAAGAGGTATACCATTGATACGCTTCTTCGTAGAGGAAGGGTATCCTGCCAACGATTGAATCATGGCATTAGATGGGAAGTGGATAAAGAAGGCGAGATGGAAGTACCTACTGCTCAGGTGCACGCAGCGCAAGTACAGCCGTCTGCGGCAACTTGAGCTGCTTACCGAGCTTCGCAAACGGGACGTGCGTATCTCCTACACCCCACCATCAACCAAAAATACATCAAAACTTGAGGTAACATCCACCACGCACCTAAACCATGGAGCAAGATCAACAGATTTTCATCCGTCCCATCATCACTCGGGGTATATGAAAATGGTACGGGTATTCGCCCTTGGCCAGATTTCGGTGCAGGTTTCACGCGAGGGTTCGTGGCTTCTTGAGATGTTGGAGATGATTCACGAATGTGCAGTTCTTTTTCTTGTCCTTGAGTCTGGTTAGACATTTAGGCTGCCAGACGACGGTATAGTCAAAGGTTGGAGTAGGAAGCGGATGATCACAAGTGATCCTGATTTGTCAACTTGGTGTCTGGCCGGCGGCGGCTTTAAATTAATCAAGCCGGCACCTCAATGAATTGTTCCACGCCTTTCCTGAATATCATCTCCTCGTTCTTGTCTTCTGGTGGAAGACTAGTCGAAGGGAGTTTATATTTAAGTGGTGGCCCCAGAACTGATACTTTCACTCGTTATACTTATCACAAACTTAGGTGTTTTCAACCATCCAGGGTCATCAATTGGCTATATTTGATTGAAGATGACTTGATATCCTATGTCCGTCGAAAGATTGCGCAAGACGGGGCTCCGAGGAGAAGAAATGCAAGAGGAGACTTTGCAGGGCAGGGTATAATACAGAACATGGCATGGCAAAAATCCCGCAGTCGAGGAATTTTTAACTGCGTCGTTCAGTGAGTGCCACGTCCAAGTTCCTCTCTCCATGAGCCCAATTAATGTCAGGGACCAGCAGCAAAATTAAGGTATGCCCTGATTCAAGGGGTATACTGTTTTGCAGTCTCATACCACAAGAACAATTGTGGTGCCGATGTGAGAGAACCCAAGACCTTAAGGGGTAACGCTTCTCTGGTTATGATATCATCCACTTTATAAATCTGATGTTCAAGTATTCTCGCTGTTTGGCAGCAGCCTAGAATTACATACTTGCTGCAGGTTGTTTATTCATCTTCTAGATCCAACTGACATCCGGGCTTCCAAATCGCCAAATTCCAATTTCTCCAACAAAGAATTAGGTGCCGACTCGGAGAAACGTTGTTTGTACCTAAATCCGACAAGGAAAGGTCGCACGTCCTGACAGAAAGGCAAAGGTTACCCCAAAACGCATGGTTCTTGGCAACATTCTCCTCCCAGTCCGAGTTCATCTGTTTCTCAAGACCTTAATGCAGCCAAAACTTGCCACACTTGTGTCGATATCCTCGGAACCATCACTTGAGTTTCCTTCAACCTCGGACTAGCCACACATCCCCTGGCTATCACTAAATGTCATTGATCGACGGTTCAAAAAAAAGCGCACACTCTCAGGAATGATAGGGTTTCTTGCAGGGACGAATGCTTCACTACTACACACACTCACGCTTGACGCGACGGTCGGTTGACTACGTGTACTCTTATCAATGGAATCCCTGGCCCTTGGCACAAAGCAAGTTAATGGAGTTAACTCTATCCTGCATCCCCAAGCTGCACCTTGGTCTCCGCATCTAGACCACCACTTTTCTTTAGTACCACTGACTACCCAACATCGTATCAGGCGGACTCCCACACACTTTCTCCATCTGCTTCTAATACTGCACGTTCTTAGCCAGTAACTTATCGTCATAACCCAAACATAGCACCTAGACTTTCGCCGGCATCGCAGGCCCGTGGAACCTCCCGTCTCTAACCGCGAGCTATTCCTGGCACACCACGTTCCCGTGTCCACCTCGCATTCTCGCTTGCATCATAAGTATAGTGAGGGGTGGGTACGAAATCATTACTTCTGTTCAAACCTATCACTGATGTTACTTTGTTACCAGACCTGGGCTGCTTGCTTATAAAAGGCCCCATCGCTTCAGGTTATCTTTCAATCCCAGGCATACAGCCGATACCCATGATTACCCAGATACTCGCTGTCATCGTCGCGTACGCCGCGTGTGAGATTTTACGATGGTTCCGTTTGAGACAGGTTATGCCACCTGGGCCACTTGGGTTACCGTGGATCGGGAACAAGAACCAGCTACCCACGTTCAAACCATGGAAGAAATTCGAGGAGTGGAATAAAAAGTATGGTATGTGGTGTTTGTTTTTCCTCCTTCACTTGTAACTGGGAGGTGTTGATGTTGGTCTGGCGTCATAGGCCCAGTAGCGTCTATCTTGCTCGGAAGCACACCTACAATCAGTCAGGCTTCTCTTAACACAATTCGAGTTTGCATCATATTGACCTTTTCGTGGGACGAACAGTTATCGGGAAAGCGCAACCCGCCTGGGACCTTCTCGAGAAACGATCAGAAATATATTCGAGTCGACCCCGGTTCATTATGGCGTGGGTTTCGAATTGTCTTTTGCAGAGCATGTCTCTTATATGCACCTTTGTTTCTATTATAGGTCGGAGATCCTCTCCGATAATCGTCGCGGACTTATGTTACCTAACTCGAGTGAGTTATGGAAGCAATGGCGCAAGGTGCGTTCCGCTTAACCTTACATTGTATTTATTCTGAACTCGTATAACGCATAGATGTTACACAATGGGTTCCATATTCGCAAAGCTCATGTATACCATGAAATCCAGTCGCTGGAGTCGAAAGTGCTTCTGAAACAAATCGTCAATGATCCTAAGAACTTTGATGGATATATAAAGAGGTACGACTACATATATTTACTGCACTGAATATATTCAATGAAGCTTTGGAATACAGGTTTGCGGCGAGCGTTGTCGTAGCCGTATCATATGGCCGAAGAGTGGATAACGTGGACGAGTGGGTCGTCAAAGAAAACATCGCATCTATGGACTGTGAGCCCGTTCCGTCTCCTTGGCATCTCACTTAGACTGTTGAAATGCCTTTATAGACCTCACGAGGTAAGACCACTTCATTGGTTCATATGAAAATGCGCTCTAATTAACATCGTCACCTATACTAGCGTCAAGTAAGTCATCACTCTCTGGTTCTCATTTCCTGACTTGACGGCTTCCCTAGCCTCCCCGGAAAATACCTCGTCGAATCCTGGCCATGGCTCCTCAAACTTCCCGTACGCCTCCAAGCTCACATCCTCAATTCCATTCTTACATCCTCCACTTCAGCGTTCCCTCCAATGGTTCCGTGCCGATGCTGAACGTCGCAAAAAGCAAGACGAACATTTCCTCCTACACCTACTCAACGATGTCCGTACACGATCCAAAAACGGCACTTGCCCCGATTGCCTCACATCACAAGCGCTAGTGGATCGAGAAAGGGGAAAGATTGGGTTGACAGATATGCAGCTCGCGTATGCCGTATCGAGTCCGTTTGGTGCTGGGATTGATACGACTGCTGGGACATTGAGTGTTTTCATACGTGCGCTGTGGATTCTTATGCTATGATCATTGGTTTTCTTTTTATTAATGGTTTTTTTCTAGTGGCGATGTTGACATTCCCGGAGGTGATGAAGAAGGCACAGGAGGAAGTCGATAGAGTCGTGGGGTATGATAGGATGCCCGAGTTTCATGATAAAGACCGATTGCCGTATGTGTTGGCTGTTATAAATGAAACTTTACGGTATGGCCTCCCCCTCTTCGTCCATTTCAAGACTGTCGTTGATTTCAATCTTGGATTAGGTGGCGACCAATTCCCGTACTTGGTGGAACGGCACATGCCAGCACGGCAGATGATGAGTACCAGGGAAAGTACGTTTTCCTATTCTGCTGGTGGCAACCGCTTTACTAATGCATCGCAATGGAAAGGTTCATACCCAAAGGATCTTCAATGTATGCGAACATGTAGTACGTCCCAATGCTTCCCTCCATCACCCAGACCTGTCATTCACACCCACCTGTCAGTGGAATAATGCGTGACGAAGAACTTTTCCCTCAACCCAATCTCTTCCTCCCCGAACGTTTCCTCCCAGACACTCCTCACACAAGCACGCATCCACGAATCAACCTCAAAGAATTCGATCTTCCGTTCGGTTTCGGCCGTCGTATATGCCCTGGAATGCATCTGGGCTTGAATTCGTTGTATATCACTATTTCGCGGATGTTGTGGGCGTTTGATATACGACCTGTGAAAGATGCGTTCGGTAGGGATGTTATACCTGGTGCGTTCCCTTCATCTGGATTTTGCTATACTCGATACTGAATGAATGGGGGTTGTTTGTTTGAATGTAGACCCGGACGCTTTTACGAACCAGTTCAACTCGAAGCCTATGCCTTTCGAGTGTCAGTTTGTTCCTCGGAATGAGAAGGTCGTGAGTTTGGTCGAGGCGGAGTGGGAGAACATAAAAGGGCAGTTGGATAACTGGCATCACTAGCTCAGGTAGTACTTCTTATGCTCACAGCACTGATAGATTATCCCATGTATTATGGATTATACAAACCGAGTGTTTAAACCATTCATAAGTTAAGAAGAAGGCAGTCCTGGACAAGGAGAGGTAATCATACAGGTGGAACGATGGGGAAATTCTACTTGTGCCCTCATGGGCGGGTGTCATAGTCACTATGCTCTTCCTCAGCCTCCTTAGGCTTCGCCTCGAGCTCAATATCACCGTTACAATTCTTCGCTTTTGTTTTGTCCTCCTCAGCCTCTTCTTCAGCGGGGATACCTTCAGTCGCGGTGGTGGCACTTCCAGTTGGACCAGCATCTGCTGCGGATTTACGTGGGAGGAACGAATGCTTGGTTTCTCTGCCCCACTCAGAGACCCCTATAGAGGGACCTTCACGTTGGACGTGGAGAGCAAGGCGAAGGAGAGTGTAGGAGGAGAGTATTGCGCCTGTTAGGAAGAATGAGGCGAGGAGAGTGCCGAGGAGGACAAGAACCAAGGCGGCGACTGTATCGTGTTGGGTAAGCAGTTTATATGAGGCTGGATAGAGGTGAACATACAAAGGACGAGAATCACGGCGAATGCGGAGACACAGGCGAGGATAACGGCTGTCAGGGTAAATGTAAGGAAGATAAAGGCGGCTGTGCCACTGGTGGAATATTAGCTTGTGTTGATGCAATGGATGGTTTACGTACGCGAAGAGAGCGATGGGAAAGAGGCTGAGGAGGGTGAAGACAGTCACGAATGTCTGCCATGCAGTGAGTATGTCTGACAGGTACGGAAGAAACTCGGTGGGCGCACCGAGACGATTGGGCGCTCTTCAAAGTAGACTTTCATATTTTTGTATGCTGGTTGCGCATAGTACTGCTCAAATCTAACACCCATTGAGCACATTCTCTAAAACAACATAAAGCACTTACCGAGCACATGCATCGTGAACGAGGGCAGCACTTTTGTCGAAATACTGGCCCAGCCTCCTGTTGTTGTCGGTCATTGTACAAGGGCAACCCAGTCTAGTGACGTCAACGCATGCAGGCAACCAAATTCCCACGGCCGCCATTTATCAGAAAGGCAATGGGGAAATGCTTAAATGAAAAAATGGATGTACTCGTCTACAACGGTCCAGAGGTCGTCCGTTCCTCTCTCAACGCAGTCCTCGCCTCTCTACGCACTCTACTCCTCCCACATTACTCAGTACAACCCATAGAACACCAAGCTCTTGCCAAACAGCCATGGCCCGCGACCTGTGCACTCCTCGTTTTTCCTCGACTCTCCCAACCCTTCCACGCACCGGCCAACACGAGAATTCAGGATTATGTCGAACGCGGAGGCGCTTTCCTTGCGTTTGGTGTTGGAGCCACTTGCTCGACGAAGGGCCTTGTGACTGGAATAGAGAACCTCAGTCTAGGAATAGGGGCGTCAACTCGAACTACCTTGAAGTTCTTTGATAAGTTCAACAACGCCTATATCTATCCAACTTTTGGATCTGCGTCAGATACAGATTCACGGTTGTCGAAGCTAAAGACGTTGGATGGAAACATCGTTCGAGCCGTGTATCAGGCTTCGCGGGCAGAATTTACTGGATTGAAGGGCGAAAGTGGTGTTAAGATCTTGGGGCGATACATCGATGATGGAGAGGATGAAAAGATAGCAGGGCTGGGATGTGATGTCGGTGGTGGACGCATCGCACTCTGGTCGCCCGACATCGGAGAACCTCTAACCCAGGAGCCTGCATTAGCTCTCGTCTCTGCCTCGACAAAGGATGATATCGCAGAGTTGGACGAGGACCGCCGCGAGCTACTCAAACGCACCATCATTTACCTCGGCCTCCAACTCCCCGCTACACCAGATCCAAACTCGGGTGCAGAAAAACGTCCCATCGCACGGCCATTCCCTCAGTTTCTCGTCTCGTCTCCCGATAAGCCATACATTGTCTCACAAATCATCGATGCCTTATCCGGGTCCTTTGAGCGCAACGACGACAAAAATCCCGATGCACCAAAGATCCTCAAAGACACCAACGACATATTCCACTTCCATGAATCCACCTCCACCTCCACCACCTCCCTCCTCCAAGAATCCAAAGCCTTGCTCACCACACCAAGTGATCCATCAACTTGGCAGCCCAAACACGTTATCATCCATCGTGACGGAACCTTCCCCTCTAAAGATTACACTAGCTCCTACTTCAGCCTCGAGCTCTTCTTCCAACACCTCGCATCCTTCCATCCGGACTCACAAGATCAACCCATAAACAAATGGCCCATTGGCTCAGCATTTTTCTTCTCCCCAGCCGTAACCTCCACCCAAACCCTACTCGACAAAAACCCAATATTCCTTTCCTCACTGCCCACACCAACAGTCTCCCTCGCATCGCACCAACTCTCTGGACGGGGTCGCGGATCCAACATCTGGCTCTCCCCCGCTGGAAGTCTTCCCTACTCTATCCATTTGCGACTGACCAACGCGGATGGTGTGCCATGGAATAAGTTGGTTTTCGTGCAGTACTTGTGTGCATTGGCTGTATGTGAGGGAGTGAGAGACGAGGGAGTGTTAGGGCATGGTGGTGATGAAGGTGGAGAGGGTGAGGGTTGGAGGGTGAGGATCAAATGGCCGAATGATGTTTACGCACTTGTTGGTCCGCGTGGTATGGAGGAAAAAAAGAAAGTTGGGGGGATTCTCGTTAACACGAGTTTTGGTGCGGGGGGAGTTGATATTATCGTCGGTGCGTTATTATCTCTTCACACGACGCGTATTCACGCTTAATGAGGACTATGATAGGATGTGGATTGAACGTGCTCAATGAACCACCAATAACGTCCCTCGTTCATCTTCTCCGGAATACACCAAGCGGAAACAAGAGACGCGAGAACCTATCAATTGAGCGTACGGCGGCGGTTATACTCGTCAAGTTTGAAGAAATGTGGACCAAGTTCATCGCTGCCAAAGGAAGTTTCAAGCCATTCTTGGATCTGTACTTGAAGCGGTGGATGCATTCGTATGTCTCTCTCTCCTTCCAGCCTTCACACCTCCCCTCTTCCTACCTAGGTTACACGATTTACTGATGAATGAACGATACAGCGATCAACTCGTAACACTCACGACAACTACACCGCCGACCCAAGTCCGAATCACGGGCATCACGCTCGATCATGGATTGTTACGCACCATTCCCGAGAATAGAACACTCAACAATCCCTACTTCTCCAGTGGTGAAAGAGGGGAGGAAGAGTATATTGACCTCCAACCAGATGGAAATAGTTTCGACTTGATGGCAGGGATGATCAAAGCAAAAAAGTGATTGTGGTGTTGGGCGCTGTTTGGCGCTAAACAGATTATGCATCGGAATATCTTGTGTTACTACATAGAGTATGTAAGATCTATCATGGAATGGAGTTATATCATGAATCTACGTAGCTATTAAGGGGGTAATGATATATAAGTGTTATCTGTCTATGCACGGAGGTAATGATACATGAGGAATGAGCGTTTTTTGAGCGGTGAATATTAAACGCCAAGCCAAAGTTCCAAGTCCATGATATCTACAAAAATAAATAGGAACTAAATCCAGAGCCTCAAACAAAAATCGTAATAGATCATGGGTCGTGAAGCTAAGAACCCCAGAAACGTGGTACAGAATATACGTATCACGTATCATCGAAGTCTGCCTCTCTCGCGTAAATCAACACTAGCATACCAAGCACCTCCAATAAGTGTCAACAGAATCCCAGCGGCATTCATCTTGGTAATCGTCAGGTTGAACAAAATCACAGACGATAGGACCGTCAAGACCTGTTTCACGTTCCCTACAGTTCCCCGAAACAAAAAATTTACGTCAGTTCAATAGGCTCCAACAAGCATCAGATAGGGTGACGATGCCCGCGAAGGGGATAGAACAACACAAATTGAGATAAGAAAAGACATACCGGCGACACTCATACCCAAAGCCCCGACCTGTCGGTTTGTATGGAAACTGACAACATTCAGCGCGAACGCCATCAACGCGTTCACAATCAAGCCGGTCAAGCCGGGTAGGATCGACCCTGAGCCGTATCTTCTGGCGTTAGCGCCTGCCGCGAAACCTACTCCACTTCCGTTCAGCATGAGAGTCCCTTCGAAGGCAGCGGAGTTTGCGTTACCCGAGATATGGGATGATGAGAAAGAATCCGTTACGCTCGGTGGGTGCCGGAGGTGGAGTTGGACGTGGGTGAAGATTTTAGACAGTTCGCCAGAGTAGAGGGCCAGGAGAGTACATTGGAAGAAAGCGAGAGGGGAAAGGAAGTGAAGTAGTTGGATGGATGTTAAGTGTAATTTGGGTATTGAAGATAGGTGTGAAAGCAAACTCCGTGGGCGGCCAATAGGTTTGGTGTTCGGAGGACTTTGTTCGTCATAGGAAATCGTGATTGAGATGGATGACGATTTATTGTGACTGTGGGATGTCCGGAGTTTTGGGTGCTTCGCATGCGAATATGAATCGCCGTTTTGATGAACGTGTGAGGTTGTGCGTACGGAGGGGTGGTAATGAGGTGATTGTAGGATGTTCGTGACCACTGTTTTGAGAGACGCTAGGAACGTGCCGAAAAGTGTGAGGATGAACCCAGGGAGCGTGTAATAGTAGTCGCCGTATGTGCTAAGAATAAACACGAAGAGTGACAAGTTCATCCGAGCGGGGAATTGCGCATAAAGACGGGGAAGCGAGGGAGTTAGTGATCTATGCAAGTGATGGCGGAGGTAAATGAGTGTCACAACTTACGCAAGGGCAACTCCAACAACGACGGGGACTAAGGAAATTAGTCTCCAGCGGGTGATGCGTGAGCGGAGTAGCATGGCGGACAGGGTGAGAGTGAAGAACGGCGCGGAGGAACGGACGACTTGATGGAACTGTCCAGGCCAGTTGATATCAGAGAGAAGGCGGGCATCGAATATCGGGGGCAGTGAGAATAAGTGACAAGGCGGATGCGATTGCAAGGAACGATCCATGCTTACCGGGACGGTAACCAATTGTAGTGACACATTGCTCACGACGATGTTGAGTGTGTACAAAACACTGAAGGACACTAAGACGATGGTCTGGTCTGCTGAGAGCATGTGCGTGCGGTCCTCGGGTCGCATGACGAACCGCGTCCCTAGACAGCCGGCCAGAGCGTGCAAGGCCGTCATGCTATAAGGGAAGGGAAAGCGGTTCATGACGACTTTGTTGTACAGCGTGAGGGAGAAGTTGAGGAAGAAGTAGAGCACAATCCAGAACGAGCGCGAATGGGATATCCGAAAATCATTCCATGACAGCAAGAGGGCAGATAAAGAGCGTGAGGGGACACGAGAACGGTGGAACTTTGGCGACATTGGCGACACATGTTCTGGAAGGACGTCGGGCGATGAGGGCGTCAACAGGGCAGCGATAGAGTCTTCGGAAGATAACTGAGAGAACTGTAGATCTACTGGGCGCGGCTTTGGGTAGGTGCGTCTACCAGCATGAATCGACGACAGTCTGACTCCTTTCCTGCTACGTGTAGCAGCGGCCATGGATGTTGTGGGGAGAGGGTTGTTACATGGGCGTCTGGTAAGAGAGACCAGGATCTCCGATTCTCCACCACCTTACGCCTAGAAAACAGGGGCTAGTGCACGTGATTCCTCGTGGGAAAATGCGAGTGATCGAAGCCAGTGGGGGAGATGAGCGACGAGCGTCGCTGTGTCATTGTCGCCTCTTCGCCGTTCTCTTCCTCCTTTCCTCATGCCCACTCGCCAGCCTACACCAGGCCCAAGCAACATCAGTGCACCAGTAGACGTCCTCCAGCCACATAACGCCAAAAAACGCGCTGTCTCCGAAGTCCCACCTGGAGACGAGCAACCTCAGCCCAAGAAACACAGGAAAGATCTTGAATTGAGCAGCATCGACAAGCAGGCCGTCGACAACCCCAGTAACCTGAAAGACAGCAAGAAGAAGCGAAAGAAGAAGAAGAAAAAGGCGCCTCTCACCATTCCTGAGATCATATTACAATCACAAGCGAGACCCAAGGAGCCCATTCCCCTCTCTTTGGCGTCTTCGGCTACCCTCTCAGAATCATCTGTATCGCCGCCTGTAACTGCTTCCGAGCCTGTGAGAAAAGTGGGATTGAGTGGGCGTGTTGGGTCCGTTGTTGTGGTGCAAGACGATAAGAAGCAAGCGCTGAGCGTGAGTCCCCTACTTGACTTGAGATATGACTCGACTCACATCCACGACTGCGGCGTCAAGTCTGTTGACAAAGGGAAAGGCAGAGCCGTTGCTGAGAATCTGGATAGTCTTATCTTACAACCGAACGGGTCCGCCTCGATCACTGGCTCGTCACAAGACCCTGACTCGATGACAGTAGCCCAAGCTAAAATAGCCGAGCTTACCGCCCAATTGGAATCCCAAAAGAAAGTGAGTGGTTTATCTCTTACACATTTGTTTCCTCCTCCTAACCATTACTCTGCAGTTGCTCTCACGATATGAAGACAATTTATCCCACCTCCAGCAATCCCTCACTTGTGAAATCTGCTTGGACCTACTTTATAAACCTTTCGCACTCTCCCCCTGTGGCCATGTCGCGTGCTACATGTGCCTCTTGCGCTGGTTCACCAGCGTCCAGGGTGATGGCAACGCCAACATTAATCCAGTAACCGAGCCCGACGACGCCACTCGTTTACTCAACAGCCAGCCAGCAGTTCGGGGTGTCTTCCTTCGGAACCGTAAGACCTGTCCTCTTTGTCGAGCTGCGATCGTTGAACGGCCAGCGGAGATCTGGTCCATCAAAAGTATGGTTGCCAACGTAATCAAGAGCAAGCTCGTCGAACTTCCCTCTGCGCCACCACCCTCAGCCACTGAAACTCCCAACGGCGATGGTGCAAGTGCGAGATTGAATCACCAAAACGATCCTTGGCGCAACGTCTTCCCGAAACCGAGATCAGGTGGATTTCACCACCGTCAACCCCAGTTCTACCCACCGCCACCCGAGAACAATGAAGCAGGAGAAGGGGGATGGAATGTTGAAGATATGGGAATGTATGACGCGGAGGATGGTGGGATCTACCGGTGTCTGGAATGTATGCACGAGATTTGGGGCGGTGTATGCACGAACTGCGATCGGGAGTATCCCGGACATGCGAGGTTCGATGATGATGATGATGGCGACTTCAGTGAAGATGGCAGTGATGGAGAGCATTTCCTCGGGAGGAGGTTAAGGGAGATTTGGGGCGGGTACGTGCGGGACAATCCAAGGATGGGTTGGGGTCCAGACGACGAGGACGAGGATGAGGGTGGCGGCGATGGTGTATGGTATGGGGCTTACGGCGATCCGATGGACCTGACGGATGAGAGCATATCAGACGAGCACAGCGACTTGGACAACGGGGAGGAAGACGGTTTTACTTCCGGATCCGGTGATGAAGACGACGAGAGCGAACACAGCTGGAGCAGTGACGAGGGCAATAATCATGATAATCCCTTGTTAGACCACCAACGCGACATGGTTAATATGATACATGGCGATCCACACTGGCCCTTTGGACTGCGGCTCCGCCGTCAAGAGCCTGGCGTCGCTCATATCGAAGAAGTTGACGATGAGGAGGAAGATGGAGACGAAGATGACGTCTCTCACTCTGACGACGACTCACATTCTCATCCGGACTCGGTGGAGGACGAGGAGGCATACGAAGACAGCTTTATAGACGATGAAGAAGAGGATGGTCCTCAAGTGTATCATCTTCGCAATCGTAATCATAACCGTAGACAACGTAATCGATTCGAGGTTCTCGAGGTCGACGACGACGACGACGAACCTCCTATTGATCTTGACGAGAATGATGATGACGGTGTCGATCATAGGGCCATTGCAAGACGGCTAGGGAGAGGTATGCGGATGGGCGCTGGTACGCCTCCACCTCCACCCCCACCCATCCCCGGTCCTGAACGACATAGGAGACGAAGGGAGAACCCGATTATTGTTGACGATGAAGATGACAACGACCATGGCGTTGGCAGCCGTGTCCGAAGGAGAGGTATAAGTCGGGCCGGTCGGAGGAGGATTGTGTATGAGGAACCGAGCGAGGATGATGTTGACATTGTTGTTGACGATGAGGAAGAGGAGGTGAGGCCTGCGGGCAGGAGGCGGGGGAATGCAAGACGGAGAGTGCAAGAGTTCATTGTTGATGAAGACAGTGAGTAGGAAGAATGTAATGGGACTTGTAATATAGACTGTATAGATGTTTTGAGGGGACTGAACTAGATAGGCGATTCTTTATGCATATGTTGGATCAAGCGTGAGTTTGTTTGCGTCTATGGGCTTCACAGGGTCCAACCCGCCGCTACTTGGCAGTCGTTGACATCACCGTACTTAGTGCCTAGTCTCCCGTAGTCAAGACTCACGAGGTGTCTTTCCTTATATGTCTTTGAGACGATACCATGCGTGATAGTGCCACATAACTCAGTTACCTAAATACAGGAACAATTCAACACCGTACATCAAATTTCAGAAAACTCTTATACAGCATACATCACAATTCACAGTAGCCTATCAACCATGGATGGTAACAACAGCCTTGACCACCTTGTTTCCGCCGTCGATAGTGAGATTAACGGCGACAGTCTCACCGGTGTGGTTGCTGTGCTTCTGGAAATTCAATTCCCTGCTCCAATACTTGCCCTCCTTATCATACTGTCCCCCTCCGTAGAACTTCGGAATCGCAGTAGCAGCCGTCTCAGTCGACGTCGGCAAAAGATCCTCCACAATTCCAATCCACGATTTCTTCGTGTCAGCGATGTAATAACCAAACACGACGATATAACCCGTCTCGTCTGAACCATGTTGCTTGATACGGAGTGCACCAGCCCCTCCACTGGGTGTTCCGGGCTGGTAGTTCCAGACGACTTTGCCGTTGTCGAGGGTGATGGCCCATTCACCCTTCACATTGCTCACCCTGCTGTAGATAACAGCTTCGACGACATCGCGTTTGGTATTGGTCTCGTTGTTGAGAGTGACGTTGAACGCGTAGCTAGACATAGCTGTGGACGAAGAAAGAAGGTCAGAAACAATTCGAGAGAGGAAGTAGGCGAATACTGACTGTTTGTATGAGTAGTTCCTCAGGAGGCTCTGGCTCCAGTGGTTGTCGGTCGTCCGTTTTATACCAGACAGACGACCGTACAAAAATATTCCGAGTTCTGGAACCAGTGATGTTACATTCTTCAGAGTTTCCAGGCCGAGTGTCAATTGTTATGACAGCGGGCAGGGGGACGGCACCACCTCATTACAAACCCAAATCCTTGGGTATATACCAGAATCGAAAAGAAAAGCTCAGAAGCGAAGGGGATCCAAACAAACGCAGGAGATATGACGGCTGATAATGGGGTGGTGTCCGTTGTTACTCCAGCAGTCGGTCGGCACTGGCGCTGAACGCGCCACATTCCCCGAATAACTTGTATAAGCCGAATCCCCGGACACCTCATGTTTGCGAGCTACCCCTTCATGTAATTCCTCGTTAATTGCTGAAGTCATCTATAAACAATAAACATCTGTTATGTGAGAATAAGGAGCGTACTATTGAGTAAGGTCTCAAATTTTAAGCAGCATTTTCTATAGTGGATAATGAAGACATAGTCATACTATGTTAGTACCACTGAGCCCAATGAAAGGGATATGGGTCAGAAATAAGCAACGTAAGATCACCATCAACCGGACGTATGATAGGTTCAATTTTGACTGGTTGGGTTGGAATGCGCCCCCCATTGGGTGTCATCGTCTGGGAAGAGGATCCCGAAAAACCGTCGGCCAGCGAGTGTTCATCTAGCATGTGTCCCATCAGATACATCCCAAAAAGATAGAAGAAAGACACCGACCTTCGAACTCCTTTTGCGCTTTTTGACTGATGTGCAAATCTCCTGGGAAACACCAGCAGACTTGCGAAGATTAGATAGTTCACCTTGTAGCACCTTAATTTAAGCCCTCAATAATGCCTTCTTATCTTTGTTAGCTTCCTTGATTGCTTTTCGCTCGTTTGCAAGGGATTTCCTCTGCCTGTTCTTTGCGTAACGATTTGTGGTGGAGGTGTGCGTGTTTGCGAGGACACCAGATGATCTTGACACAATCAAGCTCCGTGCAAGGGTGGGACCTGATGCGCCCGAAACCAACCCCGACCTGACCACCGATGCTAGCCGAAGGATTAGCGGAGGCCGGTGACGGTTGTGTAACACTCCGAGTGCCAGACTGCTATCTCACTGAATCGAACCCTGACTTGTTCGGTTCCGAACTTTTCTTTTCGTTTTTGGTCCACTCCAGCATTACGGGCGTTGGGAAACAATCAACCTGCCATTCACTGAGTTCCTCTTTCACATAATGGACGCTACTCCATTGCTTTGCCGATACAAGTATCAGTATTTCCTAGCTTGATAAATACTCATTGGTTACCAACTGCCTGGAAGCCACAGACCCTCATGACCTGGACCATGTTATTCGGTCGTGTAATGGCGTTTCTTATTCACGTCCAAATTGTTTGTAACAGAGGCCAACCATACCATTTACCTTAGATCCACTATTCAGCTTACTGACAGCTGGAAGGTGTGGTGATCATTCTGGTGGGTTTGCAATGAGGTGGTGCTGTCCTCCTGCCCGCTGTCATAACAATTGACACTCGGCCTGGAAACTCTGAAGAATGTAAC